>JAEQBH010006165.1:0-81746 GCA_016808115.1 Tetrastigma voinierianum
ATCGTGGCTATAATCATTCATATTATATGTCTAGAAATGTTGGTGAAGCAAGCTCTTTATTGCAAAAACAGAGAGAGTGCATGTATGACATTAAAGTATATCTTTTTCTAGTAAGTTCTTAGAGTGACTCCTTTTCAAAAAAAAAAACTGAGATATTTGTTTCTTAAGTTTGTCATTAAAGTAGTAAATTCAATATTTGGATAAGGGAGAGGTAACTATGATTTTGTTTTTCACAAGTGTTTGAAAATGGTTCTTGAAAAAGCAGTTTTGAAATAGTTTAAATAGTTCTTCAATTTCTATAATTTTAAATATATTTAAAAACTAAAAAATTTTTATTTTTGATCATTCTTTTCATATTTGTATAGTTATCTTTTTTGAAATAACTATAAAAAATAGAAACAAGTGAAAATAAGCTAGATATCTCTTAGAATGTTCTAGATAATTTTTTATTTATACAATATTATTCTTTATTCTCAATCTACTAAATGTATATCTATATCTTTTTTAAAGAATATAAATTTGTTTAAGAATGATAAATAGATTTAATATTTATTCTGTTTAATATGCTCATGATTAGGATGTTTTTCCCTAACGGCTAATATGATGTACCACCACATCGGTGCTCATTTCCTATCTTTTCAGTTAATTCTACTATATCAATGACCGTAGAAATAGCATTAAACTTTTATAATTAATCAATTCAAAATATTAGCATAATTCAGTAAAATGTTAGCTTTGGCCTTTAAATTAAAATTTTAAGTTGCAATCATAAATGGTTTACTTTGCATTAAGCAAACTATTTATCTTTGAAAGATGTTTGATATTTATTTATTTATTTTTATGTATTAAATAAGACATTTTTCTAACTTTTATTTTTTTTAAATATGAAATAATCTCCCTTCACTTCTTATACTAACTTTATATAATGTGTTTCTTTAGGACCATTCTTTGATTGCTTACTAAATCTGGAAATTGTGTCATCTGGTAAATCTCTTTCCCACATTCTTTTTATTTTGAACCATTGAAGATTAAGGATGTATTTTGAAGAGAAAGAGATCAGCCTGGGAAGCACTGCGTCTTCCTTGGGACATCAGTTCATAATATGCCAGATTGCATTATTACATTACCCCTCTTTGATTTTTATTTTTTTTATGAAAGGAATCATGTCTTATAAAGGCAATTGGATTCACAATAATCTTCAAAGCTAATATTTGTAACATCTTTTAGGAAATTTGACTACCAAATTCTCAAATTTATAATACCAATACCTTTATGTGCATCTCTTGAGAGGCATACTCACATTCAAGCAAATTATTATTTCTTTTCCATGATGAATCCCAGGAGAGGTCCTGTAGAAAGTCCTTTGGTGACCATTTCAATAACAAAATTGATAGCCAGGGATGACAGGAAAGAACAGATTTAACTGGTTCAATTTTCACTTCCTTTGCGGGGGGCAGTGAACTTAATAAAGCAATAGTAAAGGATACACGCATACCTCTGGTTTCATTCAAGGGAAATTCCCAGGTATATACTGTGTTTGTTTCTGGATCCTTGCTTTCAAAAGCTATTTGATTATGCCTTTTTTCTTTGGGAATGTCAGCCACAAGGCTTGCTTCAACTATAATGACTTAAAGCTACTTCTAATTGAAAATATACATTTCAGCTGTTCACATGAGACTGGTTCTTGAATTTCCATTTATAAAATTCCAAAATTGAGAGAAAATACAGAAATCTTTCTTCTGTGGTAGTTTAAATTACAAAACATTCTCTCACTATAAGTTAGGATATTTATATCCCTGCTCCAAGACACTTAAAATTTTCTTCATGCTTATCATGAAGAGACCAATCAATATCAATTTATGTGTACCTGTTCATTCTCATGGATACACTTTTTCAAGTTCTACAATTAAATTGTAATTGAAATAGTTCAATTTGTATTCAGTCCTATGATATTAATTTGCCCAACTACAGGTAGGAAGAGTGGTTAAACATATAGTAGTCGAGAGATTTGGTAAATGTTTGGCAGAATCAGATAGGAATAATGCCATAACTGTCTGAGTGATGCTATTCCTTAGCTGTTGAAGCCATCGTGCGTGATACTGTTGGCACAGATGATCAAGGCCTCTCAACATGTCACAGGCTGGTATGCAAAAATCTTTTACATTTGATTGAAATTTTTTTTTTTCATGGTGATAGGCTAATCTTGAAGCTGAAATTTTTATTTGCTTGTATTGAAGTTTCTTCATGAAAGTATATACGGAGATGTACTGGATCAGAGCTCACGTCAGAAGATATGGATCCATCACTATAGAATCCTTTAGAACCAGGTACTGAACTTGGGGCTGTATTTTCCCTTTAAAGAAGCAGTTCTTGCAACTAATAGATGCTATTAAGTCTCAGGCATGTACTCTTTCTTCTAGCTCACTTGAAGTCTTCAACCAATGTTTTAAACTGTAGAGGTTTAAACTCTCTAATGTGATTAAGGTTTAGTAATCCTACATTAAAGCCGGGGACTGATATTTGGCAGGGAGGGAAGATCCTTACTGGTGGTTCAGATGCAAAGTATGCGAGGAACTTTGTGCAACCCACGATTGTTGAAATTTCTACCTGAAACGTGTGAAGGAGAATGGGTTTTCCAGTTATTTTGGTTTCAAGTATCCAGGTAATCTCTTCATGATTCAGTATCAATTTATAGGTTGTATTCTCACTTTCTCTGGTTATACAGAGTTGGGAAGAGACGATAGAAACAAACAATAACGTCTGCAAAGGATCCAGTAATTTTATCTATACTGGCCAGGCTGAAGTTATCAGCACATGGTTGAGGTGCGTGTTTCAACAATTTGTCCTTTCTTCTTTCTCATTATCATTTATAGTTTCATGATAGTGAAAATAGCAAAAAAGAAAAAACTCCTAGAAGCCTCTCCTCCATATTCAAGTCTTCTGATACGGTAACACCTGATAACAGAACAATTGCAGAAGTCTGATATGAGAATATTTCGTGAACAAACCAACAACGGCTACAAGGTTTTCAGCCCTAGGACTGGAAATGAGTCATGGAAACAATATATGTGGCTCTCAAGATGGTAAGCTAGTTAGTCTTAGAGATTCTCTTAGCCCGACTCGATACTTATATTTCTTATCCATTTTATAGCTTCCAAGCTACTGTCAACCTCATACTGTTTGAATGTCCAAAATGTTCAAGCTCAACTTTCTTTTATTTGACTATGATCAACCTATTATATATTATCATTAACCTATTATTATCTATATTGCATATTGATACCCAAGTAACATTTTGACAGTGAAATCCATACCTAAATGATTGACCATCTTGACGGGAATAACTTTTTGCTGGTATGCCTCCTATGGTAAAGTACTTTCTTTGTTTATTAATGTCTTATTTTCTTCAGACATTTTATTATATGTTATTAGTTGTAGAATCTATATATAGCTTATCTCCATTTATGTATGTAGGGAGGGTCAACAAAGTTATGTTGGTAGAAGAAGAGGCCTTGGTGGAGGCGTATATTTTTGTTCATAAGACTTAGTTACAAGTTTGTTGAGTTTTTTCATTTAAGTCAGGAGCTTTTAAAGCTGCTTTTGTACTGCCTACTGATCACAATTGCTCCTTAATTTCCTTGATATATATGCTTACTGAACCCTCCATGTTAGATGTCGTGGGAAACATTAGTGCTCTGACCCCTATATCGAATATGAGATGATGGAAAATTACAGATTTTTACACATGCATTTTCATCACTATGTTATTTTATTTCGGATCAAATTCAATGTCTAAGGCATGCTGTTAGTGCCAATGTATGTACATCAATCAAACTGATTAATTAGCATGAAACAAATCATGAGAGTTTCAATTTGATCATAAAATATATGACTTTTTCATATTTGAACATCTAGTTTTTTTCCTAAATAGAAAAATACATTAAAAAGATCATTAAGAAAAATAAATAAATCCAAAAAATTTGGCTTTCTTTTAAAAATAGATCATGAAAAGTTTAAAAACAAGCATGCTTAATGGTAGAAATCAATTACTTTAAGCAAAAAAATAAAAAAAATAAAAAATAAAAACAAAGGACTCTGAGTTTTGTAAAATATTTTTAAATATGGGAACTCTTCAATGAATTTGGGTGTGTGGATAGTACAGAAGCATTCAATGAATTTGAGATGAATGAATTAATAGATTGTACATGAATCTATTGAACAGGAGAGATTCTATAATCCTTGCTCTCACTGAAAGAATATTCAGCTAATATTTTATGTAAATTAATTTGAAAATTAAAAATAGAACATTACTATCTTGTACACCTTGTCATTGGACATGCAAACTAATATGTTAATTTAATCAGTTTTTTATCCATTGGTATTTTAATTCTATTGAGTTACAACTAGATTTCCTGACCAACTGATAAATCTATATTTCTTAACCTAAAATTAATCAGAAAATATATGACTACCCCATGAAGGATACATGGTGTGCTTATCTTACAAACTAAAGTTATGGCATTTAATGCCAAAATGCAATCCTGTTTCCCAGTTTACACTAGTAACGATTGTGAGACCTAATTTCAGAGATTACCAACCTATAATTTGACTGCTTGAGTTCCTTCTACTCATTTTGAAGCTACGATGCTGAGGTTTTCTCAAATTGGAATCATCGATTTGGAGCATAAACTCAAGATATGTCTAAACAATGGAATTTGCTCTGTTTTCCAAAAAATAGAACCGATGGTGGTGCATTGACCCAAATTCAAGGGTCCTTAAGTCACTGTCTAATTTAACACCCCAAAATATACCATGCCAATTTTATATAACATGTTTAGGGTATAAATAAGTTAAATTATTATTTTAAGATTTTATATTGTTGAAACGAAAAAATGATAAAACCGAAATTAATGCAAGTGAAGGATCTCGACCCGGATTAACCACATGAACCAGAGGGGACCTCCCGGCACTCCAATGGATATAGAAACTTTTACTCAAAACAATCATATGAAAATAAATGGATCGAACCCCTTTACAATCCTTAACATATCTTTAGAAAATAATGCGGAGTAGAAATGGTAAATTTTTTTTTTTTTTCAAACACTTAGATTTTAATGAAAATCGACGAGTTTTCTCTGTTTTTCGGGACTTTCCCAAATTTATAAGAGCACATAAACATTTAAAAACACCTTAATCTTCCAATTTTCCTTCCGTTTTAGGACTCTAATTACAACTCCAATCAACAATATATATACCATATACATTTATTCATTTCAATCATCAAAACATTCAAAACTTCTTCAATTCCATACACGATTTTTATAAAAAGGTGGGCTTGAATGGGACATAAAGCGAGCACGCCTAAGTAGTTCCTTTTCAAAATATATCCATATATACATATATACATGACAATTTATTCGAGCATATAAAATATACAAACTATTTGCCCTGTCACGGTTCCACATGCTGCGTGTCTTCCTCGATGGCTCACTCACTTTGCACGGGAGGATACTCTGCGATTACTTTGTCCTCGGATACAGAAATATTTTTTGGAAACATATGAAAGAATAGGCTAAAGGAGCCGGTGGTGTACATTTCATTAAGATAACATTTTCAGTATATATCAAATAATACATACTTATGCAATTAAATCCGTTTATGCGCTTAAAAACTGCTCTTTCTTTCTTTGCTTTTTCTTTCTTTCTTTCTTTCTGATGGAACCCGGGGGATAAACACACCGAACGATTTCCGGATCTTGGCCCGGTGAGGGCGATCACATTCGATCCTAACCACTACTGCTGCGGAGAAACTCACGCTTTGCGCCAGGGTTAGGTCATAGCCTTATCACGTGTAAGGATATTACTCTAAACACCCCATTTCCTCCCTCGATTAGTAACCTATAACTTTACCCCTAAATCCTTACACGCTTAGGTACCTCGGCCGATCGCCAGTCATAGATCATATAGAGTTAGGGTAACCATCAGTAAAACTTTATCCAAAATACATTTATAAATCCATTTAAATCCTTTGCTTTATCAATAAGCATATATCGAATAACATATGCATTCTTTACATTTAAACTTTCATTGTGCCTTAACATATACCATACATATATAAAACATTTCCATATCCTTTAACATAAACATATGCCTTAACATTTATATAAACATTTCCATGAAACCTTTCAGTTTAACATTAAAACCATTCACCTTTAAAACTCAATTTTCAAAATATCATTTTTTTACACTCACAGTTCACCGCTCAATCCCGCTTGCTTCCCGTCGAATTCCCGTTTCCCGTCCGATAGTCCTTTTCACCTTTTTCAAGAAAACCACAGCTACATTAATCACCAACTTCCATTTTAATCCACCATACATTCATTTTTCACCCAACCACATCACATTCATATAAAGCGAATTAACAAATTACCCTTGAGCACTAAAAAAACCACTCATTTTGACCAACTTTTCCCTAATACTCTATAGATTTTATGACCTAAAAAAATATTCCAAACAGTCTTCAAAAATTATGAAACTCTCAGATCAGTCTTTATATATCCAATGACATCTCTTTAAATTTTTAATTTAAAATTCCTTCTCTAAGGCCCTCAACTACATACACAAGTTACAGCATGTTTTGATGCCAACTAGTTGCTTCTGAATCACCTACTGTTATCCTTGATTTATGGGATCTTAATCCATAAATTGGAAATGGTTTCTTCACTCATTTGAAACTATGGTTATAATGTTTCTTCTCCAATTGGAATCACCCAATTTGGATCACCAAAACTCAAGTTATTGAATTTTACATCTAGATGACTCAATTTGGCAGAACAGAATCTGCATAAGCTCCACTTTGATGATTTTCTAGACACTTTGGGGTTACAATTTGCATGCACTTCCTAGATACATTTTACCCTAGAGTCTATTTTTTCCCAATATTTTGAATCACTCAATTTGGATGAGTGAAACTCCATATGGCCAAAACACTACAACCATACCCAAAACAGAGCAAAATCAGTGAGCCACACGAGCTCAACTTTCAGTCCGTATTTGGATCTTAGAGCTGCAATCCCTCTTGGTCCCTTCTATACATTTGCATCCTATCTCTTAGCTGGTTACTACCAATTAGAATCAATTAATTTGGATGATTCTAACTTAATCTATAAGCCAAAACAAAAATAGGGTTTTACAGAATTTTGACAGCATTCCTTTACTTTACAACATGATCTTAATGCCCTCAAAATTCAAATCCTTTTCTTTTCTAACCAATTCCAATGCATTTCTAAGTTAAGATTCACCTAAACACACACAAGTACCAAACTATCCTTAACCCACTCTCATTTCCGTTTTTGGCGAATTATGCACAAACCATATTCCATTTTGTTCTTCCATTTTCTTCACTCTAATCACTCAAAATCCAATACCTTATACCTCAATTTCATAATCCTAACCAGATTTCTTATATCATACAAATTCAACATCAAACCCTAACCATTCACTCAGATTTTCAAACCCCTAACCTAATCCATTTATTTCTCGAATTTCTATCAAAATCATCATGATTCAACCTTAAATACCACAGATTCTACTATCCTTTTAAGAAATCAGCATTAGGTATGGAAAACAGCACTCAAATCAACTACCATTAAAACTTACTTGTTCTTGGACTCTTACAAATCTCTCCTTGATTCCACTTAGATCACTTGAAGAGCTTGAAGAAGGAGGAAAAAAATCCACACATCTCCTTGCTCCCACCTTAGCCCTCACATGTTTTCTCCCTTCCTCTTTCTCATTTCTTTCTCTCTTTTCTTCCCTCTTTCTCATATGGGCCGAGCTCTCTCTTTTGAGCAAACTTTCATTTTCTTGTTTTTATATTTTGACCAACACAATTTTTCCAAATTGCATGAGCGAAGAATCTCATTGGTTGTTGACAGTGACTACACACATGTCACCTTGTCATTGGTCCATCCTAATTAATCACAAATCCATTAACCTATTATTTTAATCATAACTTAGCCTTTAAGAAAGGTTTGATTGGCTCTACAGAAAATATCTCATATAAGCAATTATCTACAGTTTCACCACCTCTTCTTTTATACGGTCATCATCAAAACTATTCTATGGTAGTCTAAACTTCAAATTGACTATGAAATATTCAATTAAATCCTTCGCATTGGATTCCAGTACGAGGAAATCGCGAAATCGGATTAAAATCATTAAATATTAAATTCGGACAATAGCGTATTATACGAATTACGTTAGTCGCTGAAAACCTCCAAAACGGACTCCGTTTCCGCCGTTCGATTTAGTTAAGAATCTATGATTATTCGGACATTTTCGTATTTTATTTAATTTCCAAAAAATATTAAGCCTTGGAGCTTGAATTTCGATCCAAGAAAATCAACTGACCAAACTAAATATCAATTCTCTTCTAAATATCAGGTTCAAAGTCACTTAGGAACTAAAATTCTTAAAATTCGCTGCAAACCCACTTAATAGGATATAATAAGAAAAATCACTCTATTCTTTAGGGCATTGGTGAAAATTTCGAAAAAAATTTCATTTCATACCCAAATAATGATCCGGAGCGTTCTAAATTCTAATCTACCCTCGTTCTATCATTGGACCTCCTGTCCAGTTCAAGAAACTATTATTATAACATTCAATCGGGTTGGGGTTTACGTAGAGTCAAGGGTAAAATAAGTAAAATGTCACATTAAGGACTCAAGAATTAAGTAAGATAATTAGTTTCACGTACCAAAATAGAATATTGAGAAAATTTGAAATGAAAAGGAAAAGAAAATGAATGACTAAAAATGCAAAAGGGAAAAAAAAAAAAAAGAAAACAAAAAATGGCTTTGGCCCCAGAGCAAGGCATTGTGAAAGCCAGATAAGACCAAAAATTTGGTCTTGAATGGGAATATTTTAATTTGTGAAGAGAGGAGAAGTACAGAGGCCTGGGAAAATTCGATTGGAGGAGGAAGGAGGTCATTTGGCTTTTGTGCAATCCATGGTTTTTGTTCCTCTTGGTTCATGCTAGAAGAGGAAGAAGGAAAGTTTAACAAAAAAGAAAACAAGGTTTGGGAAGAACTCACTCTTACTCCTTCCTTGTTCTGTTTGAGTTAGGAAAACCTAACTCTTAAATGTGTTATATGGTTGTTTGGGTTGGTTGTGATCCTCAATTGAGGAATGTTTTGTATAAAGAAATGTTGGGGTTTAGGAGATCTTGTCAAAAAGTTTTCAAAATCCACATTTTTGTCTTGCCATCCTCATCAAATTGAGTTATTCAAATTTTTACTCTGAAACTAGACTTCTAGGATAAAAATCTCCTTGAAACAAGTATATTCAAATTTGGACCCCGATGAATGAGAAAATTCGTCAAAAGTGAGGCTTTGTTTTCGGGTCAATTCTAGTTCAGTTCTAATACAGTTTTGGTGTTTGAAGCAGTTTCGGTATTTAGGCCATAAGTTGAGTTTCACTCATTCAAATTAATTGATTCAAATTTCCTAGGTAAACTAGACTTCTAGGAGAACAAATCCCCTTGAAATAAGATTATTAAAAGTTAGACCCCATGATTCAGAAAAATTCGTTAAGTGAAGCTACATTTTTGAAGAAATATTTGATTGTAAGTATTTGAAGTAAATAAATAAAAGAAGCGTTGATATATGAAATATGAACACATGAACAGTAATAGAAACATGTAAATGACTAGTATGATATCCCCAACTCAGATAAAAACCTAATAAGCTTGATTTCCTGCATATATTCCAAAGTGGATGGACAAGTAGGCATTGCTTATGAGGATTACAAAGTTAGCCAGTTGGCCGTTTGGGTCATTAAAGCGCCAGGTTGGGTCGTTCTGCGGCTCCATTTGGGTCATATAATACGACATGAGTCCTTGTCTTGTCTGATGATGATACCTCGAGTCTCCTCTATTGTTCCAGATTATTCAATTGCATTACTGATTATTGGCCCCGATCTGATGATGATACCTTCACGTATATACAGTTATCGCCCGTATCCATGTCTTTGGAATATACAGGCATAAAAAATTGTCTGAGATGATATAAGATAATATGAAACATGACACATGAAGGCATGAAATATGCAAATGATATGAAAAATCATATGATATATAAAAAAGTATATTTTTGTAAGCTGTGTATATGTATCTGCAAGAGTGCAGGATCACGCAAGTGGTCATATATATTATATGTTTCCACTAAGCTATAAGCTTGCTTGCAGGTGTTTCATCCGTGTAAATTTTGAAGATGCCTTCAGCATTAGCATCCCCAGGCCAACACAACAATGAACCCTACTGAGAAGTAGGCTTTTGGGTTTGTTTTTGTATATGTAAATGTATAGTTTTGTAATAGTGAAATTGTATAAGAACTAGTAAATGGGACTCGGATATATGTACGAATATTATAGACACTACGGTGGTTGTTTCATATCTATATGTTATAAGTTTTATTTCTTTATGAAAAATATATACAAATGGGGCCCTGTGTGGAGCTTGAGGTTAAGGAGTCTAGTTACGTGCCCTTTCCCGCTCTTCGCGTAGGCGGGTTGGGGCGCGACATTAATACTCCTAGGTCTTCTTGAAGAAATGTGGTCATAGGTCTTAGGTTTTCCCCTTTACTTTGGAATTTCCCTAAATTGAATTCTCTCTAATGAGATTCATGACCAAATAATTCACTTAGGGTTTTGGGAAATTTTAATGACATCTCCCTAAACACCAACATTTCCTTCATACTAAAACTCCTCAATTAAGGACCACAAACTAAATAACAATTACCAACAACACAAACCACAATAAATTGAACTTCAAGGGAGTCCCGTACCTATTTCTTGGTCACCCCAAGCTCTAACTCTCCTTTCCTTCTTCACTTCTTCCTTTCTTCTCCCTTCTGTTCTTCAAACAGTAACAAGAGACCAAGTGAAAAATGAGAGCCAAACTTTTGGATCTCATTCGCCTCTCTTATCCATATTCCAAAGGCTCCCAAGGCCAATTTAATTCAAACTCTAAGCCACATGTTACTCTACCATTTGATCACTCTTTTCTCAACTTGCACATTAACCCCTAGTTTGCATTTAGGTCCTTGCCCTTAGGTCCTTCAATTTTCTTTAATTCCACAATAACTTTTATAATACCCATATAACACCAAACTTATTACTTTAAGACAAATAAGTCATCGCATCGAAAATTACCAAATATACTTTAAACATGTTATAAAACTACTAGGGTATAATTGGAGGTGTTACAAGTAGCACATCCACCTCTAATATCCCATTTTCATGAAGGTGATCAGATTGTGTTGTAAACACACATATACACATTCTTGTCAAAATTATACCAGGTTAATTTGTTCTTTCTAGTATATATTTTTCAGTGATATTGAAAAGGAGATAGGCCCCAGATCCTTAGAACATTTTATGTTTACAATTATATATCTATGTTTCTTAATTCGATTAAATGTACATAACATTGAGAGACAAAAAGAAAAAGAAATAAAAGATAATTTAGAATGTAAAGTTGTGGAAAATGTGTGTAAGTTTGCTTGTAATATAAGAAATGATAAGATTACACTTGTCCTCCTTCGGGGAAGACAATTTCAAAATTCAAAAAAAAGAAAAAAAAGCTCTTGAGTACATAAATAATTTAAAGAAAAAAAGGTTACATTTGGCCATGTTTTATAAATCTTATTTTTTAAACTAATTTTGATTAAAAAAATTTGTTTTTGGTGTTCCATAAAAGTAAATCAATTCATTTATAACTTATTTTATCAATGACTTTTAATATTACCGAGCTTCGTAATTTTTCGTATTAATTAAATAGACTTTTGAGTTTTTAAATTTTTGCCTTACAATTCTTGCTCTCCGGCTGGGACGTATCCATTGGTATCGGTAAGGTTTAAATGGCTTAGTAACAAAGAGAATAGAGCACTTGGAGGAAGGACTTGGTAGATTAGAGACTGAGGATGCACGAGAGGATGAAGCTGATTAACTGATAAGATTCAACAGTTAGAAGACACTATCGTTAAGCTATCTGAGGCTTTACTTTCAAGCTGCAGTTCACTAAGTCACAACAACTATAATCGAGAATGGAAAAGCCGAACTAACAGAGACACTAGCGATAACAACAAACCCTTGTATATAGTGTGAAGCTTAGATTTCCCATATTTTTTGGAACGACCGACCGAATGGCTTAACCCTGTGAATCAGTATTCCGAGTTCCAGGAGTGCAGAAGACCAGAAGAATGCGCTTGGCTTCCTTTCACCTTGAGGGAGAAGCGAATCAATGGTGGCAATGGCTTCGGAAGGCACTCGATGAAGAGCAAAGGACCATCACGTGGGAAGTTTTTGAATATGAACTTAGAGCTCGATACGGACCATCTGATGCAGAAGACTTCGACGGGACATTATCTCGAGTCAAGCAAATTACGGCATTGAGGGATTATCAGCGAGAGTTTGAACGGCTCGGGAACCGAGTGCGGGATTCTGAACTACACAAGGCTCTTGTAGGGACATTCATGTTGATTTAAAACCCGAAATTGCAGATGGTATTGATGTTAACCTCGATTGATTAAAGGAAGCTATCCAGTTTAGCTCGAATGAGAGATGATCAGATCACGTGGCAGAGACGGTTTGTACAACCAAGCACTACACAAACTCCACTCCTGCTGCCAATCCTGTTCCGCCAGCGGCGCTCGCTAAGCTCTGGTTAAAAAGCTTATCATGGGATGAAATGCAGAAGAGAAGAGCTCAGGGTTTATGCTTCAATTGTAACGAAAGATTCACCCCTGGACACAAGTGTCAAGCACCCCAACTTTTGATATTGGAAGGGTATACACCACATGATGGAAATATATGTGTGGCAGATATGGAAGAGCCAACTAGTAGTGAAGAAGGAGTTGAGATAAAGAGCCAGAAATCACATTGCATGCATTGACGGGGTGGACTGGTATAGGAAACTATGCACATCAATGCTAAACTGGGAAGCTACAGAGATGCTTGCACAACAATTTCTAATTTGGAGCTTGAGGATAAGCATCTCTTGTTCAGGTGGGCATTGATAAGCATGGAAGCTCCCTCCCGGGTCTCAAAGCTAATCCTAGTAACCTCTAGGATGTCCCTCAGCCAAGGTCCATGCAGATTCTATTCTGACTATTTGACAACATATTATATTTGTATTGCAGTTGTTATTTGCATTACAATGTGGGTATGTGTTTAACGCTGTGGTAGTGGGTGACTGGGTCTCTAAAGACTCGACCATTACCCTTTGTTAGTTTATTTTGGTTTATTTTCTGGTAGTTTAAAGAAGAAGAAAGGATGAATGGAGGAGAGTTTTACAATTCCTGTTCTTGGTGGTCTTGTTCTCACCGGAAGAACTATTTTCTGCCCTTACAGATTCTTGCTACTGACTGGGACCTATCATAACTCGAGGCCACTATGTGCGCATATGCGTTGACATAGACCTTACTAGACCCCTCATGTCAAAGTTTGTCCTCCAACGACGGGTCGGAAGGCTGGAGTACGAAGGTATCCATCTGGTATGTTTCAGGTGCGGTACGTTTGGACACTGAAAAAGAAATTGTCACATGGAGGAAGGATTCGCCAGTAGTACCGGTATGTGGAGGAGGGCGGCGATGAAGGGCACAGCCGTGAACAAAACTAAATAGGAAGGAAGGATAAAGGGCCCGAAATGCGGAGATTTTGGGCCGTGGATTCTTTGTACATGGAATCACCGGATTCAAAGAAGCCGAATGGAAAAAGACCCCAACAAGGCTATTTACAATGAACACAATTCGAGATATGCTACTTTAAGCACGGAGTTGATTGAGGAGATGGGAGGTGACGGGGTGAGTGAAAATTGGCCACATGCACGAGATTGATAACTTCCACCAGTGGACCCACAACCTCTTACCATCTGTAACAAACCAATGAAAGGAAAGTAGCTCACACTATACCATCAAAGAAACCTCATGGCCAAACTGTATGGTCGGGAGAGTGAGCTAAGAGCGTGCTCAAATGCAAGACCAAGCAAGCAATATAAGAGAGAACAATAATAGTTTGTGTTTGGTTTCCGTCGTAGAATCAGCTTTATGAGAGTGATTTAATCATGCACAGGCCGCAGTCTCAAACACCAACTAACACAGAAGTGAGCCTTTGGTTCTCTAGACATCATGATGATCGTGGTTCAGTCGCGTATCGGTCGCCAAACTCGGGCCAGTCAAGACCGTAGCCAGTCCATTATCTGAAATAAGATGGTTAAAATATTTAAAATTATTAAAATTTATATAAATTATTAAAAATATATATATAAATTAAAGGCCCAAAAATTTAATAAAACAAATTATTTATCATTTCATGCTAAAAATATATGTAATTATAATTTTTCATGTATTTTAAAGTGTATTGAGATGAATTTAAAAATATATATTTATGATTTCCTTTAAGGGATCAAATAAAAGCAAAATGAATTTATTTAATACATATCATTCTGTTGTGTTTAAATTTTCTAAAAATAACCATAAATCTTATTTTAAAATATAAATACATTTTTACATTTAATAAATAATATGTAATTTTAAAAATAACTGCATAACAAGTAAAACCCATTTAATTTATATTTATTAAATGTGATAATCTAAAATTTTGAAATCCTAAATCTGTGTTAAAAAGTAAAAAAACATAACAAGACGTTATGCTGCTGGCACATCATCAAAGAAAAAAAACTATAACAAATTTTAAAAATAATCACGGGAAAACTTGGTTCATCAAACCTTGGAATGTAGTGATGTTAAATTTGAAATGTGTGACCAAAATTCTTAATGTCCTCGTGTGTCCCGGAAGGTGTGAGCAACGTTGATTGGACTAGTTCTCGTTGGAGAACAATAGCATGATCACGGGCTTGAGAAGGGGGTAGGCTTTAGGTTCGACAAAGCATCGACAAATTCTTGAAGAGGCTGAATGGAGTTGGTTTCAATGTGTCGTGAGGTTTTATTCATAAATAGTGAATTTTGTAGTAGTGAAATTTTATTAAATGGTTAGTTTGTCGTAGTGTTCTAATACCACGGTGGTTAAGCGAATAGTAAAAAATGATTCGGAGATTCCAGATTCAAAAGGGAGAAATGGCGGGCTCTCATGTGGAGGAAGGTGGCGGCTGAAGTGCGGGGTAAGGACTCGGTCATGCGGGGTAGGAAGGACAAGTCTCGTGACCATCTCTAGCCTTGAGGACGATTCATCGGGCTAGAGTTAGTGTGGCCGGACACGAGGAGGGGATGGACTTTTTGGAGCAAAGCATGGAGAAGGTCGTGAAGGATCTCAAGATCTGGAATCCAGATACTTCAGAGGGGTGCAAAGCTAGTGATTCTGCGGTGTCTGAGGAAGTTCGTGACTTTTCAAGATGAGTCTTGAGTGTGCTCTTCGGCAGGTAATGGTGGAAGTCCCGACCGAGCATGAAGAAGAGTGAGGCAAGAGGTGGCCATTAATAAAGAGCGACATTGTCATTTCGAGGTTATGTGCTCCGCGAGACCCTGGGTGGAGTGCGAAGACACACACGTTAGGTGGAAACGGATGCCATGGCGGTCGCGGATCATGATGGATTACGAGAAAGCATGTCTTCTAATGGCGAGGCTCGAGGTTAGCCACAGCTCGGGTGGGGAAGAAGAGGTGTCCCCCAGGGGTTCAGAAGACGACTGCAGCACGGATGGGGGAGAAGAGGTGCCCCGTAGTACTGCCAGGCATGGGAAGGGCAAGGTGTCCTACACTAGGAAAGATAAAAATGGCCTTGAAACAACGAGTCTACTCAGATGGAGATTACTTCCTATGAGATGGTCCACATTTGACAAGGGAATGTCACAGGTTCGATACCCTTGCTCGAGAAAGAGCTGAGAAGGCGATGGAGGATGCGCTGGGATTACGTCGATGATGGCGCCCTCCGAGTCATGCCCGAAACTAGTCCTCGAGACGGCGGGAGCGGAGTTCTAGGCCATTCTCCAGACCACAAGAACCCAGGTATTCCACGCGGCGGGATCTCAACGGTATTGTAGGTGGGTGGTACTTAGGAAGACTGCTGTTTCCTTTGCTACCATCCTAGTAAAGCGAAATGTGGCGGATTGTCTCGGTCGAAATCACGGGAGTATTATTGTCTTGGACCGAGAGTGCGAATGCTAAAAACACATGGACAGTTCAGACTCTACTCAGTGACGAGACTCAAGTGTTTGGGAGTTTGGGCTACGCTTTCCACTGCTAAGCAAAGTTATCAGTCGGGGTGAGGACACGAGATATCGTCCATCAGGATGGTATCAGTTAGTACAGTGTGAGGTTGGGCCGTTCACACAAATGGTAGTCTTAGTGCGGATGTGTTCCCAGGGTTGGTTGAGTTGAGAGATGAGATCTAAAGGGAGTTCCATTGCTCTCGATTTCGCGACCATCAGTGCATGGTGTACTGTGAATCACGTTCACTTGATATTGTTGGAAGCCAATGGGGAAGAGGGCCACGTTGGAGACTTTGGAGCTTCTGTCTCACGTGTCCCGTGATCCCAATTTGAACACTAGAGGCCAGCGGGGCTACTCCAGGCTTTGGAGGTAGCGGAGTGGAGGTAGAACACGTCCACGATGGACTTTAATGACCCGCTTGTCAAGGACATCGTAGGCGTAATGGGTGTGGGTTGTGGACAGCTCTGATGACACATTTCTTGGTAGTATGGATGACCTTCACATTTGAGTTGGGCTGGGGTTGCTTGCTATGCGGAAATTATCCGGTTATATGGGTGTCGGTCTACATCATAACCGGTCGGGATCACAGGTTGAGGCTGATTTTGGAGGGTTTCCAAGGGCCATGGGGACCGCAGTTGAGGATGAGCATAGTGTTTCATCCGTAAACGGGCGGACTTGATCAAAAGAGAGGACTATCCGTTTTTGGAGGACATCTTTGTGAGCCGCCATCACGGACTTGAGGTGGCAGGGATAGGCACTTTCCCTTGTGAGAGTTAAGCCCGCTAACAACGATTATCGAGCCGAGTATATAGATGATGCCCCTATGAAACTGTATGGGAGGCCATGTAGATCTCCCGGTTTGTTGGATGTGGTGGGGAGAGACCTCCATGGGTGGGTTGATCGAGATACCTGAGAGAAGGTGGACTTGTCACGGAAGGCGAAGAGCGCTCTGATGGGCGGCGAGAAGGCGAAACCGGTCAACACGGCGCGAGACCTACCTGCGATAGGGAATATGGGATTGGTGTCGAGGTATAAGCCCATATGTAGTTGAGGCCGCGACCCAGGCATGTTATTTGAGACGAGGCCGGATGGGGGACGCCTTGGGCGAACTCGGACCAGAGAGGTTCCTGCAGCCCGGCTAGAAGGGCCCCGCGTGATGAATGTTGGCAGAGGAGGGCCTTGGTGCTTGTACGAGGAGACATGCGCTAAGTAGTGGTGTCAGTGATTGAGATAACCGGGCATCGCGCGTGTAATGAGTCTTGATAATAAGTTTGGTAGCCTTGCGCTTGCAGGGCCACGGATAGCGTGAAACTTAGTGCTTAAACAATGTGGCGACACCCTTGTGGAGGCAAGTGGTGGCGTAATGCTGCCGAGCAGCGTGTAGGTCTTGATAGGCTCACGCCAATGAGCATCTTCGAGAGGCCATTGAGATCTGAACCTTCATCTGATGAGAGAAGCGGGGTTGCTCAAACAATTGGTGCTCGGGAGAAATTGTACTTGGGAGTGAGTAGCAAGCCTAAGAGGCAATTTGTTATAGAGCGGGCGCGAGTCGATACTTGGCGCGAGGGACGAGCACGCGGATGTGCCAAACAAAGAGTAGTGTCGAGAGAATCACATTTGTAAGTTCATGAGTCGGTGCCTTGCGAGATCTAGGCGTTCGACATGTGATGGAGGCGACTATAAGAAGAGTGAGGACAATCTATGAGAAGGATTGATCGTGAGAAAAGAAGGCTGGTCTAGCACGTTAGACGCCGCACACCGCAATGAAAAAGTAGGCGTGTGACAAATTTGGTATCATTGCGGTAGGCACGGTTTCATATCGTCGGGCGCTACCATCGAGTTTGTCGAGGTGCACGCGTATTCCATGTCCCATACTCCGTATACACCCCTTGATCCGATCGCGGGTGGATTGGGGAGGTGAGCTTGTGGTTGATGCGGATGAGACCTTCGAGAGGACCAAGACGATCATGGACAGTCGTGGAATAGGCTCACGCAAGAAGACCGTGAGGCCGCGGAAGGTGTCGTGGACAACACTCAAGCGAGCGGAGGAGGTTATACGGAGCTGATGACACCATTCATGCCAACTACCCTTCGCTCAAGAAGAAGACCGGAGGCAGTTCAAGCAAAGTGGGAGCTACAGTGTGTACATGAATAATCCGTAAGTTACACTGAAGCTGGCCAAATGTGGATCCTCGGGATATCCGGGTATTACTGACAAAGTACTTTGTTTCAAAGGTGGAGATACGATACTAGCAGGTCGTTAGTAGATGCCGACACAGAAATGTTGGACATCGGCGAGCACTATAGGGTATGTCTATACTCTAGGAGGTACTGCAGTGAGTTGGGGTTCCCACTGCGTATGATAGTTGCTCTCCACAACCTGCTGCACATGTCGCTATTACGTGGGGCTGTCAAAGACCGTGACCATTGATAAACTCAAGTCAGGTTTAGCTCGAGCTGGCCTCGGGGCTAGTAATGACTGGGAGGACTCGCCGATTGATCAAGGTGTGAAGACAGATTGAAATTAGTCTTCATGTGGGAGATTGTCAAAGATGGAGGCTCCAATTGTCAAAGATGGAGGCTGCAATTATCTAATATGGAGGCTTCAAATATGGAGGCTTAAAATTGTCAATAATTTGGCCACCAACGCTCCATTTTTTCTTCCTTGTTAGGTAGCCTAATTTTGGCTACATCCCTCTTATTTTTGCTATAAATAGAGATGTTGTGTAGAGAGGAATCCCATCCCACACATCCTACACATCTTCAAATGGGAAGCAGAGAGGGAGCAGGACAAAGAAAGAGAGGTTGATGAGAGAAAATTATGAGCACTCTTCTGAGTGTTGTAAACACTATATTTTTTTCTCCTTTTAGTGAAAGATCTACGCAGCCTGTGGATGTTGGCAAGTTTGTGTCAACCACGTAATATTGTGTGTCGCTTGATCTATTTATTCTACTCTCTTATAAACTGAAGATGGGAATTGTGTAATTTTCCAAACAGAGTCTAATGAACTTCAAATGAGAATACACAGGAGTACCTCCTGATAAGGTGGTCAACACCATACATACCGAAAGGGGTAGTCTTGTGGTTAAAATGGAAAGATGTGTTGTACCAATACTTGCCCATGGTAGAAACCCGCTCAAGACCGAGGGATCGGAGCCACCAAAGCAACGTGAAGTAGGTCAATGCAACGATTCACCACCACTCACTGTCAGCTTTGAGGGCGAGATGCGACTCATTTCCAAGTGAAGTACACTGGTCATTAAGAGAGATCACAAAAAGTACTAAGAAACTTTATCTATGTCGATACTATAGATCGAGGAACCATGAGGTAAACTATCCATGAACAAAAAGTGAGGCCATTGACTTAGCAGAGAAAGGATGTGGCAGCCCAATAAAATGATCATACTTGCTTAACTGGCCGATTACACCAAGATAGAGTCATCACCTATGATAACGGAAACCCTAAATGAAACTATTCAAATATCCTCCCAAATATTGTTTAGAATAGGAGGGTCAAGGAGACCTACAAAGCCGCCAGAGATTGTTTTTTGGCAAATTTCACAATGGGTGACAAACTGTCGGATATCCGCTTTCATACTGACCCAATAGAAGTTGGCGGCCATGCGCTTGAGAGTTCTGAGGATTCCAGTGTGGCCTCCCATGGACCCGGAATGTCCTTCCCTCATGATGATAGGGACAAAGGGAGAACAAAAAGGTATAACTAACCTGCTTTTTGTAGAACTACCAATCTTCGATAATAAAGAAGCCCAGAGATGTGAGGCAGATCACCAAAAGGCTGAAAAATGGATGCTAAATAGGATCTTGTTGTACTGTACTCAAATTACTCAAAATCCACTAGATAAGGTAGAGTTACGACTTGTAGAGACGTATCGGAGGTAAGGTACTAGATAATGCACTATCGCTTTATTATCAAGGTCGAGCTGAAACTGAACGTCAAAGTAAAATCCCAATAACTTGATTGAAGAATGTAATGGGGCGCTGATGTTGCATGAGAACAACTCCCACTCCATGTCCTAAAGCATCAGTTTCCAAAATAAAAGGCTGAGTGAAGTCAGGAAGGGCTAGGACTGGAACTAAGAACAATGCTTGTTTAAGTTGGTGGAAAGCATTTTCAGCTTCAATAGACCAGTGGCAACTATATTTTTTTAACTGATCAGTCAATGTCCTTGCAATCTCTCTATACCCTTGCACAAATCTACGATGGTAGCCCATCAATCCAAGGAAGCCCCTCGGCTCTTTAAGCGATTTTGGAGATGTTGCACTCAAGGCAGCTACTTTGGTGGTGTCAGCTTCTACCCTTGTGCAGAAATAATATGGTCGAGATATTCCAATTCTAGGGCTAGCTAAATTGGCACTCTTTCGATTGGTGAACAATTGATTACTGCGGAGCAAGGTGTGAGACTAACTGAGGTGGTGGATGTGGGATCTGCTCAAGGAGGCGTTGTAATACCAGCACACCAAGTAAAAAACAAAACTATAAATAAATTTACAAAATAATCATGGAAAACTTGGTTCATCAAACCTTGGAATGTAGTGGGTCGTTAGAGAGGCCAAAATGTGTGACCAAGAATTCTTAATGTCCCTCGTGTGTCCGGAAAGGTGTGAGCAAACGTTGATTGGACTAGTTCCTGGGTTGGAGAACAATACATGATCACGGCTTGAAGGTAAGGCTTTAGGTTCGACAAAAACATCAGCAAATTCTTGAAGAAGCTAGATTAATGGATTGCTACCTCTTGGTGAGGCTGGTCAGTGGAAATTTGACTTAATTCCAGCAAAAATGGTCACCCTCTCCTTAAAAGCCTCAACAATGGAACTGAGAGAAATAACAGAGCCACAGGAGACTGGATCACTCTATAGGGTTACTACTAGCCCATTCTGCTGGAAATCATGGCAAGATTTCGCCAATTAACTCTATCCCCCAACATCTCTGAGCTCATTCTGGCTTCTAATGATATTACATCATCAATGCCTAGTTTTAGAGGAAGGAAGTCAGCCCGTACTTCAATGTTCTGAAGTTGCAGCACCACATCCTTACATAGACCTCACCCTTAATAGATAGACATGTGCCCATAAGAACTCTAAAATTGCAGGTGTTGATTTAAGGTATGCCCAGTTTTGTCACTAAATCCGTAGATATAAAGTTATGGGAAGCCCCACATTCAATCAAAACCACGACCTCCTAACCCCGAATTCTACCTCTAAGCTTCATTGTAGATATGTATTTACAGAATGAAACTAAGAAACTATATAAAAACAATTTATCCAAAAAAGTTTTTATTTTTCATTTTTTGGAAAACATTTTTAGAAATAACTTGAATTAAAAAATTCAAAAAACCCATCTTAAGAAAGAAAAAAATCCCACTGTCAGAATCATCCTTAACTTCGTGGGAATGGATGAGAAAAAATATCTGTTTATTCTCAACTCTCCATTACCCTGTACGGGGCCTTTGTTTCACATTTTGCACATGCATTGATCCCATTATGAGCATTATAAAATAACCCATCCTTCGGGCTTACTTGGAATGAATGTAACAAACATCAAACACTATTGTGGGAAAAAGTCAGACTTCAAACTGAAGCCCTTTGCCAGTTCTACTGGACTAAAAATATTTGAAGTTTTCAACCTAAAACAAAGAACAATTAAAATCATTTTTTTAATTTTACGCGTGATTGAAGATATCTATAACAGGAGCCACCAAATGGCAGCTCAAAGGAGCATGGAAACAGACCAGACAAGAAAGAAACAAACAAAGAAGCAGTCCAGGGGCTGGCAACACAATTAAAACTCACAGAGACCAACACAAAACAAAGAACAATTAAAACTCATTCATCGACGTCTTTTCTCTCTCTTTGCTTCCTTCCCCATTGCCTTCTCTTTTTCTCTTTGCTTCTTTTCCCTTTCCCTTTGCTTCTCCCCTGAAGAAAGATAGAGATTAAGTATTATCTCTGATATGAAAAAGAAAAAATAAAAGGCTACCAACACCGATGAATGCATACATACATTAAGACATATATGCCAATGATACCTCAAGCCATATGCCTAATAATAATCGCTCAAAATTAGGAGGGCCAAACATACCAGTAATTTTCATCACTGCCAGTTGATTTGTTGGGCAATACTCTTCCTCTATTAACATATTCAAATGAGACTGTGCAGCAGCTTAGTTACAAGAGGTAATTAAACTGTTCCAGGAAGCTTGTTAGTGTGCAGTGAAGTGATTCGAATCTAAAACACTCACATGACAGCATTTTTGATATCAAACAATGGGACTTCTTCATATCTGCATTCAATATTGGTGAAATCATAAAATTGACGCCTCAAATATCTAACTAACAGCGTTGATTCATGTTTTTCACTTGAAAAACAGCACATAGAGAGCAAACCATAAACATGACGCTATGGCACCAACTCACACATATACTCTGTGGGGCTTGTATCAGCCAGAAATAAAATAATAATTGGTGAAAAGCCAGGGATTTTGGTTCAGTTTGAAGGATCAAACATTAACTCTATTCGGCGGCTAGCATTCCCCAGGCCCATCCATGATAGCCCACAATTATGTATCTGTTACGCGTTTGTAAGGATAATATCCTTGTTTCTGCACGTCAAATCTCCCAGCACTCCATAGCCATCCGTCACGAGGTGAAAAATTACACATTCCCATGTCTCTGTAGCTGGTATTGAAACAGTTACTATCACCGTTATCCATGATACAAAACAATATTCCTACAAAAAACACGACAGTTAGCAACAACCGGACACTGGGAAAACGAGGGGGGGTTTGGCAGGGCTCGCGATTTCTCCGTAATGGGATTCCAAACTTCAAAACAGAGTCACATGGACACATGTTTCTTTTGAAAGAATGTATATTTGGCTCCACTTCCTCAACGACCGCATAAAGCTTTGGACCCAACATGGGTTTGAGCTGACGGCTTTGGATCGATGGTCAGTGAGATCTAACCTATAAACAGGGCAAGGCGGATCTTCCTAGGTAACCCCGCCCTATAAACCAAGGAATAGTAGCCATAGAATCTAAGGGGAGGAAAGCTAATGTCGCGGATCCATTTAAGGTTTGCGAAGTCATTTCCATAATCGCAGTACTCACCACCGAACATGCAGAGAAAATTTCCAACTTCAATAAACCCATACCTAACGGTAATTCACTTCCACGAAATCTAGAATTCAATGACGGCGGCGGTGGTGCTACTGCTGGTGATGTTGCGTCTTGATGATCCTCATCTCTTGGCATTTTGTCCAGTATCCAGACGAAGACTCGACGATAGGTGAAGATGCACAAGACGGTTTCATATTTCTTTCCGACCAGAGCTAGGGTTATGGTAGGGGTTTTATTCCGCTACAAATAAGAAACAATTGGCCTTTTCCAAGGTTAGGATTTCAAAAATAAAGAAGATATACGGCCAAATCCTAAATAGGTTTGTTTGTCAGAAAATTTTTAATATTAAAATAATAATAAAGAAGAAAAATTAAAAAATAAGTTTTTTTTTGAGATGATAAAATAGAGTTAAATTTACTTTTATTTTATTTAAACTTATTAGTAAAAGAGTAAGGCCATTTGATACTACTTCCTATAACAACATTTCTAGGCAAAATGTTCTCTCTAGTAGTGATTCTATTAAAAACGTTTTTATAGAAATTTTAAAAAGTTATTCTACCAATGTCTTTTATAACATGTCGTATTGGTATTAAAACACTTTTATATCATTAAAATTATCAAAAATAACATTTAAAATTTCATTATAAAAATAGAATATCATAATTAATAACAAAATTTATTACCAAAATATATAAATACATAAAACATATATATTAATAAAACCTAAATCAATAAGTATATAAAATTTAAAAAATATTTAAATTAATGAATAAACATATAAAAATATTTATATTAATAAAAACATAATATAATTATTTTATGATCATAAATATTTTAAAACATTTGCATTAATAAATTAACATACATAAACATTTGTATTAATAAAACTCTAAAATAATTATTTGTATATTGTAAAAAATATTGACCCACAACAACGCTTTTGAAAATATTACCAAACAAATTTTTTTGTTCTAAAACACTTAAAGTGTCTCTAATCCTATAAGCCCTTTAAAAGCACTAACAAATAGCCCCTAAATAAATCAAAATTGAAGATTTTTTTTAAATAATTTTATTGATATTTGATTTTGTTTCTTAGATTTTTATTAGACAGCCAAATATAATAAAATCATTTTCAAAACAAAATTCAATTACCAAAGATACAAATCAAACGGGGATATATATTTTCTCTCTGACTATAATTGTCTCTTCCTCTATTTTCTCTTTCGGACTCTTCTTACCGTTGCTTTGAAGGGTAATCTTTGTCCAATTTTGCCCTATTATCACTTTATCCATCATTCTTCCCTATATCAGGTTTTATTTTTCCAATAACGTGGTTATTCCACATTGATATGGAGTTTTCCTTTAATTTTTCTTTGTATTTTTATGTTTCATGCTAACCTATTTTAGTGTGTTTTGTTGCCAGCTTGTTGCGTGTTTCGTCGACAGATGGCTTTTTCGTTGGTTTTCGCGTTGGCAGTTCAGATGTTAAAGTTTTGATCTAATAAAGTCATCATATCAAATTCAGTTTGTCAATATGCTACAAATCTGGAATCTTATGACATGTTTGGTTCCTATTTTTAACATTGTTCTTGATAGCAATTTTTTAAAACATAGAGAACACCATGTGTTCTTTAAAAACTTT
Source organism: Tetrastigma voinierianum (assembly GCA_016808115.1). Lineage (NCBI taxonomy): Eukaryota > Viridiplantae > Streptophyta > Magnoliopsida > Vitales > Vitaceae > Tetrastigma > Tetrastigma voinierianum. The sequence continues at coordinate 25,006 of JAEQBH010006165.1, forward strand.
TCTTTGTTCTTGAAATTTAGTGTTTCTCCAAATTTTTTTGCATTTTTAATTCTGTGTTTTTATCAATTCTATTGATAAACCGAATCAATAGATTTATCCATTTTCTTAAAAAAAAAGAAAAAGAAAAGAAAAAAAAAAGATAGATATTAAAATTCCTCAATAAGGAGATAAATATAAGAACACTAATAGGATGGATCAAGTTTTGGATTAAAATCCAAGAGATTTATAAATTAAACACAATCGAAACCTGTTTGTATCATCCAAAAGCATAAGGATTCTAATTGAACTTCAAGTCTTATTGGTATAGAGACACAATATATATACATGAAGGAAAAAAAATGGAACTTTTCTTATATAGGTTGCAATGTTTTATGCGAGGTCGCTTCGTTGTTGCATTGGCTAGATTATCTACGCTTGAGTCACATTAATGAATACAAGATTGAAACCATTCTTATTCCACGACCTTACATATTGCGCAAAAATACCTATGATTTATACTAATGTTTAGGAATTATAAAATAAATTAAATGAAATTTTTTAAATTTAAATCTAGAAGCGAAAAAAAATATACAACGAGAAAATTTGAAAAGCCAAATAAATTTAGTAAAAATGTCAAATGGGGACCTAAGTCATAAATGAAGAATGTAATTTCCAAAATGTAAATGAAGTGAAATGAAATGTAGTATTAAAATAAGCGAAAATGAGAAAAGGATTTGTGAGGAAGGCGAACAAGGCCTTATGAAGAAATTAAGACTTAAGACCAAATTTGGTCTATGGAAATGCCATTTCTCACATTGCTTAAAAGGGGAAAGGGAGAAAGAGCTTAGGGCGAGGGCCTTGGCTCGGGTAGACCCGAGTTAGTGAGAGACAGCGTGCTGATCATGGCCGGGTCTGGGGTACCAGGTCCTGCTGACCGCTCCTCCTCTTTGCAATGGCTCAAGATCCTCGGGTAGAGTACATGAGCCTCCGTTAGAGGATTATGCCCATTTATGTTTGAGCCTCTAACGTGAGCAGGAAACACTCTCGATGTCCAGAAGGCGTGGGAAGGGTCGCTGGAATCAAGGGACGAGGATTCGTTGCTTGCAAGCCTTGAGACTTCTTTCATTGGGGCGTCTCGTTTATTCTTGAGGTCGATATTTGAGCGGATGCTCTGGATTGAAGAGGCTCTGGCCTTGTCGCTCCAAGGGGTTGTCTCCGTAAGTCCATTTGCCTTCACTTTTCCTTCTCATCGCCGTTTTACGTTATATATTAATTCTACCCCCATTTTTTGGCAGATGGCTACTCATAAGAAGTGCTTGGCGAGAAGGAGTCGGCAATGGGGGCTGCGAGGCGGTAACCTCTGAGAGTCAAAGTCGGCTCCACGGCCTCGGAGAAGGCGTCTGCGAGGCTCGGATACAAAGCTTGACTAAGGATATTGGGAAGCTTAAATCCGACCTGAGGCATACCTCAGCGCAGGCGCGAGGGGCGAGGATAAGAAAGAAGGCCGAGGAGTGCTTAGGTTGCGAGGTAAAGCGGATATTATTTTATCAAGCGGCGGAGACTCCTTAAATACAAAATCAAACTCAATAGAATGAAGAAGCGGGGGAATCCACAGAGCACATGGCCTTTACATTAGGGAAAAACCCATCAAACGAGGAAGCTGCTTTTCCTCTTGAGTTTTGTACTAATGAAAAACAAAGGGTTATTGCAAAGCGGGATTGCACTTATTTCTGAGCTTTGCTTCAGGAGTCAATTAAATTGGATTTCTTGTAAATCACGCGCTTTTTACTCTTTGCTCAAGCTAAATAAGGTCGATTTGTTTGTATTTTTAACTTTCTAAGGACTTCTTGATAAAAAATTTTAAAAATATTCTGAATAGAAGGCTTTTTGTATTAAGAAAGTCATCTTCTGAAACAAAAAAACACCACCCTTGTCCAACAAGGAGAAGTTAGCAGTATTTCATTATTCGATGTTAACAACAGAAACATCTTGTATTAAGTACTTGTTGCTTTATTAAGTTGAAAAAAATTTCTGTCGGCATTAAGTAAAAAAAACCAGCTAGCGCTTAGTAAGCCCCAGTGAATAAGATTTTTTTTGAGTTTTTAAATGTTATTTATATATAATGAGGTATAAATGTAATTTAATAAATAAATATACTAATAAAATAGTTCAACTTTCGTTCAAACATAAGCGCAGCTCTCAGAGGTTGAGTATTTAGATACTCGAGAGCTGCGACCCAATTAACTCCGAGTCAAATTCGAGTATTTTACGAGTCGAGATCGAGTAGCTTAGGAGTAGCTTGACTCATTTACACCCATAATAGGGCCTACCTACTTGTATACATACTTGGCAATATGCACCAATTATTGTTTCATGACTAAGAGTACTCTCTCCTATTGGTTTGTTTATTCAATTATGCCATTTTTATTCTTTTTAATTAAACCCATGTTGTTTCTTTAGGTACTCACTCAAGAGTCAAGTCTGTAGAGTTGTTTTGATTGATATGTGTCATTCATTAGATTACTTAATTTCTTCAATGACATATGATATATCTGAAGCTCTTCCATCTAGAAGTCGGATATCTCAAGTGGATCATAAAATAGAATATATAAAATTAAACTTAAAAATAGATTGATGACATTGATATTGTTCTTTTAAAATATCTTGTGTAGTTTTAAAGATTTTAGAATAGTTTGTGAAGATTTTAAAATATGGTTTCTAAATGAAAAGTCAAAAGAAGGAAATTTTAAATTCATAAATAAGTTAATACAAAAAAAAAAAACACACAAACGATCTATATCCTGAAAACAAATTGATTTAAGAAAAAGAGTAAAAAACAAACATTCCATTGGATTAGGGCTTCTTATCACCATAACTCTATCTAAATTACTATAGTTATTCATCAATCATTAGTTAGTATCATGGGTCGCTAAAAAATTTCTACAAAGTTGCTTTGATTTTTGCTTATAATTTTTATCTTGAGATTTTTTTGGACATTTGTCATATTTACTTGGATTAAAAAAATCTCTGCTATGTTATAAGTCAGCATCAGCATTAAAATGGTTTTTGGATATGGGAGAGGGAAAGGGAAGGGTTGAGGAGTCTCACTGAAGATAGTTTACTACATTATATTAAAAAGTTAATAAAAAAGAATTTCTCTGCCATTGAAGCAGCTTGTTGCTCCTAAAGGAATTTTATCAGTCCAATAAAATATTGATAATCAATTAGATTGCTTCAATCTTCATAAACAACAAGGATAAGACCTTCTATGGAGTAAGACCCATTTGTCATATTTTAGGCATTTATCATATTTTTAGACCTTGCAGATTGTTTTGGGCATTTGTCGTATTTTTTTTTTTGGTATAAGTTGACATGAATTTTTAAATTTCCTTCTTTTGACTTTCTATTTAGAAAAAACAGAATTTTAAAGGAAAATACTATATTTTTAAAATCTTCTGAACTATTCTAAAATCTTTAAAATCCACAAGAATGTTTTAAAAGAACAATATCAATGTCATCAATCCATTTTTAATTTTTAATTTTTTATATAGGAGAAGGACTTTTGTAATTCATCTTCTAAAATTGAGTTGGAGTTAGACACGAACCTGAACCCTCCTCAAATACTATATATGTATGTATGCATCTTTATAACTGTTATCGAAGCTGTCTTTTAAAATGAAAAAAAATTTATATATTTTATTGTCAATTAATTGTTTATAAAAAACACAGGATTTTGATATTAATTGTTTAGGTGTTTTCTAAAATCATATTTTACTTCTTTTACTTGAAATCAAATATAGGAAGAATATTTTTCATATTATTACTCTCAATGGAGATGTACGAGAACTTATACTAGCAATGAATGAATAATCTTGATCCTATAATCAAGCTATTATTCTACCTGAAATCAAGCTATGTGTAAACTGAACCTACCCACACTTACTGTATGTGTATTGGCACTGAAAGCAAGAATCACATGAAGGAAAAGAATCACAGCCTTCAACATTTTAAACTATTTTTCTATAAGAATTAAGAAAGATGCTATTAAAAAAATAATAGGAATGTGGGTGGACTGGACGGACCATTACCATTGCTGGAAAATGGAATTCTCTTTGACGTGTTTTTAGAATATTCGGTACATAACAGACTTATATGTTATTTCCACATTAAAATTAAGTGGGTGGCCCATTTAACCTGTTAATAATTAAAAGAATACTATTATCTTTAAAGCACATTATAAAGATGTTTACCCTTGATAATTAGGTAAAATTATAATAAATAGAATTTATTATAAGAAACTGATTTATTTATAATAAATAGAATTTATTATAAAACTGGTTATTTATAATAAATATAATTTATTATAAGAAGCGGTTATTATAATAAATATAATTTATTATATGATGATTATTTATAATAAATATAATTTATTATAAAACGATTGTTATAATAAATATAATTTATTATATGAGCGGTTATTATAACTAAAAATATAATTTAATATATGAGCGATTATTCGAATTACGTTTATAGCGGTTTTTTGAGCGTGTATTCTTGGCCCTCTTCTCCTATCAATAAGTTATATATAGGAAACCCTTCATATGCGGTTAGAGCACTCTTCCATCAATCAGGGGAAAACAATTCTATATATCTCAAAGTTTGATAAGGAGAAGAAGATATCGATGATTTAAAATCTATAAGCGAAGGAAATCTCTCATGGCTGCGTGTTCTTCAAATGGTATGCAATCTATATGTTTATTTTTTTAGTATTGTGCCTTCCAGGAGATGAGTTTGAATTCGATGATTTGAAATATTGTGGTGTTCCTTATTAAGGTTTACAATTGGTATCGGAGCTAGATTGAATTTAAATGTGGAATCATTGTTTTATAAAGATTAAATTTTGGGGATTTATCTACGATTGATTACGTCTCAAAATGAATAAAAATAAAAATAAATAAGACCATGCTATGAAGGAAGATTTTTATTGCAACGTTAGTTTAGATCATTGACGATTGGTAGTTTGGCGTCGATCCGGTGGCCGTTTCGGGCGCCATTGCGAGAAATTGAAACTCGTTTGGCGTCTTGATAAAGGAAATATAGAATCTAGCGGTTGGCGTTGTCATTATCACTTATTTGAATATGAAGCGGAAATTCTCTTTTAAGATGTCACATATCCTGTACGATTTGAACCTTTGAAGTATCGATGAATATCGATTTCTTTGATTTTATTATAATGATCGATTATTGAATCAGATGATTATTAAAGATATTATTTTATGATTTTTAACTTCGAATAAAAGAATTAATTTCATGTATGAAATTTTATTCAAATGACAATTTATAAATGTAGATTATTTAATTTAGGCTTAGTTGCCAAAGTAACCTTTAAATTAGTGGGCCTTATATTTGATGGTGCATAAAAGGAATAAAGGGAGACTTATAGATTCTTAATATCTTATAATTGGGAGAATGAGACTAACCCAAGGAGGAGTCAATTACGCTAATTATTAATTAATGGTTTTATTTTTGTGTTGCTTAGAAGCGTGGAAATGGATACCCAAGAAAGTGGCATATAAATGACATAGAAAATAGTAAGGTGTTTTAAGCTCCTCGAGTGAACCTTTGGATACAATGAGCTAAATTCACTTTGAGGAGGAATTTTAATGATATCGTAGTTCTTTATTTATTTTTATACTTGAGGCCTTATTGAGCATTATTCTATTTTGTCTGATTCCTTCTTTACCTCTTGCATCTGGAATAGTATTTATTTTTGATAGGTCGAACTTACTCTGATGGTATGAAAGGGTTCAATTCTCACTGGCGTGTGGATCTTGGCGACTTTAATAGCGGATAAACCTCCTGAAGCTGGACCAGCGGTACTCGGACGAGTGGAACGATCAAAAGCACATGGCCCGAATCCAGCGGGAGCTGATGTGATGTTTATGGGATTGACTATTGCCATGTAATATCAAGACCTCTCTCCCTCGAACCGAGTTTGCCTCAGATTTCGAGGGTATTTGAGGGCGCTTTAAGCCATTTGAATCAGTCCTTGCGAGCACATGTTGGCTGAATTGACCTGCATGAAGTATGGTAGCCGGAAAGGTGTTGTAACATATTTTAAACACCTTGTGTTGAAAATTTGCAGCAAGGCACTGGCGTGGGTATGGATGAGTCCTTCTTAGTACCGAGTTTATCCTTAACTCACTTCCATCACGGTTGCTCCATTGAAATCCTTTATAATATAACGAGGGGATCGGTGGAACATGAATGAGCTACCGTTAAAAGTATCTGAGAGGAAGTGATTAAGACGAAGGACATAATCTTGCTCGTCTTTGTAACTCATGGAGTCATGAAAGGGAAATTCAAAAGGGAAGAACCACCTAAAGAAAAGTGTGGACACAGGGAAGGTAGCGGAGTCATGATGGAAAATTCACGGTAGTTGCTACTTTGTGGAAAGAAAGGGCATGTGAAGGGGGTGTATCAGCGCGAGAGGGCTTGGTTCGAAGAGTATAAATCTTTCTTTTGTATGTTGCTAGATCCAATCTTCTTGAGTTCCTTCAAATACTTGGTGGATTGTTCAGACCCCTGACTCATGCTGACTAATTTAATCGCAGATTCACTTACAACCAGGAAACCAAAGGAAAGTGAAAAGTTCCTCTATATGGGAAACCGTCTCAAGGTTGGAGTGGTAGCTGTTGGTACCTATCACTATTAGAGACGGGTCATCGGATGGATCTTTTAAACACTTTTTATGTACCTTCTATTTCTAGGAATTTGATTTCCGCGCGTAGTGATACGTGAGCTTGTCAGATTAGATCTTTCTTGGATATTACATTTTTGTCGTTGGACAGATAAGTTGGTAGTGGAGGATTATTCGAATTACACGTTTATAACGGTTTTGAGCGATGTATATTGCGAAGCCCTCTTCTCCTATCAATAAGTTATATATAGAAACCATGCGGTTAGAGCACTCTTCCATCAATCTGAGAAACTCAGTGCATATCAAAGTTTGATAAGGAAGAGAGATCAAAGTTTAAGATCTATAAGCGAAGGAAATCTACCGTAGGTGCGTGTTCTTCAAGCCTGATCATGCAATCTATATGTTTATTTTTTTTTAATATTATTATCAGAGATGAGTTTGAATTCGATGATCCTGAAATATTGTGTGTTAATTTCCGTGTGGGTTTACATTATAGCTTGATCAGCTCCATTCTTGTAAGTTTGCTCCCGCCCATTCTCCTCTCCCATTTGCTCTAAAGTACTTCCCGCATTTCTACATTCCCTCAATCTCTCTTCGATTCACTTACGATTACCACTTTACTCTTTCCTCTCTCTTCATTCTAACTTTTAAATATGTTTGGAGACTAAGAAAATATAAATAACTTTCGAAGTTTCTTTTGGTTTCTTGGGTTGATGGTGAATTTTTTTAACCAATTTTGATGTTTGATTTGTATTTTAGTCCTTCTTAACTCCATTTGCTGGGATGATCGTTGAATGTGCGAGATGGATTTATTCTCATCACGATCTGAGTTTTGGATGAGATACGGCCTCGGCTTGGCCCAATCAGGCTTTTAAATCGATGCTTGATGGAAAGGCTGCTCGGAGGGAGATCACCTCCACCGGATTACGTAAACAATGAGGGTTTTAATTCCTGTTCCATTGATGATCTTTTATTTTGGAATTTAATCTAGAATTTGAAATTAAAGCCTCGTGAATGATTGCATATTATTTTCCAGGTTCTTCCTAAGTTTGTTGGAAGAACGAGTAAGGGTGAAATAACTTTTGTATTAAAGCGAAAGTAAAATTTATATTATAGTATTGGAAAATAATTGCTATTTGAAAATTAGGATTGAGGAAAAGGGATGAAAATCATACTAAGGCATTGAAATCTTGGACGAACTTTCAGGAAAAAAAAAAAACATTAGATGAATTGATATCACACATCTTCTTGATTAAGTACTTGGCGTACCGGGGTTATGGCGGACTATGAGGAAGGCGTGAAAGCTTGTTGTATACTTGACCCCGAGCTACAGGTAAGCGTTAAAGTTGTCATCTCACAGGATTTATTGCTTTATGATTTTTTTATAGCCTGCCTTCTTGGATATCTTACATGTTCTGACTGACTCACAAACCATATCTTTGCATTTGTGTCATGAACTTTCCGGTAACAGAATCTGAATGATTCTTGTCGACTGGAGCTTTGGAGCTAATCAAACCATAGTGAGCTTGTGGCACACATGAGGAGTGGGAAAGCAGCTAACGAAGCAATTGCGAGAGGTTAAGGTATGTTTATCCTTTTTTACACTTTACATATTATTGAAGTGTCTATTGGATAATTTTACATTTTGCTTGATCTATTGAACTTATTGATCAAATGAATGCAAAAGTTAAGTAAAAGTAGTTTCTTTACTTTCTTGACTTAACGATTTAGTAGGTCGAATACATAATTTTTTGCTTTGAATTTTGGGAGAGATTTTTATACCCTTTTTATGTAGTCAAAAGAGGTTGTCTGCAAAATATTTGCTCGATTTGTTTTTTCTAATGTTAGTGGAATAGATAATGAGGCTAATTTACTAAAAACATAATACCAATTCTTACATTTTTCCACCATGAATTTAAAATGAAGTTTGATTGGATATCATGCTTCTAAGCATCAAATGAAATCCCCAACCACGTATTGCCACACCACAAACATGGGATTATTTAAATAATTTTGATTCTGTAAATAGGATCGGCTAACAAAAGAAAAAGAATAATTTAAATATATTTATTACTAAATATTTTGTGAGATACTATGCTGACCCCGAGAAAGAAAATCACATTGAGCATATATTTTGTTTTGTGAATTTTTTGCGGGCAGTTTTAGTTAAATGTTTGTTTCAAGAAAAAAAAGTTCCAAAGTTAATTGAACTAAATCCAATAATTGTATGATTATCAATATACCACAAAAAAACTAGAAAAGAACATTACAATCATATAATCAAATTTGGTTGAAGATGGTTTTTCTTTTTTCTTTTTTTTTAATTTATCTTAAATTATTGATTGATAACCTAGTGAAAGAAATATTTTGAATGGAAAAAGTGAATAGGAAATATCTTTATACGTTTGCCAAAATAGCAAATTGAATTAAATCTTCATAATCCTAAATTATATATGATTAGCATAAGAAAATTATATTAATATTTTTTCATACATTTTCCCCAAATTTAAAAGTTAAGATCACATTAATATCGGTTGAAATAAAATTGGAGGCATCGATTTGATTATTTAACCGATCCCGAACTTATATTCATGGCATGCATCCGATCACGGACTTTTGTTTTGTGACCTAATTGTATGTTCTTGGGGCGGAAATGCGCAGCGACATATTCTTTCTTATTTGGGAATGCCAGATTTTCTCTGCATTGATCATTAGATGTGTGTGTGGAGGGTGAAGGTGAAGGTGAAGGGTTCGGGATCGGTGAGATGAAATGGACTGAATTATAGAAGGAATGGATCTTTGTAGAGGGAATTAGGAAGAGGAGTGGAAATGGTGAGGAGAGGTAGCATGTGAATTAGAGCGGGAGTTTAGAAATAGGCAATGAAGAATGTGGAGGTGAGTTAGATTCGAAATGGAAACTTGGTTTTCATGAAGTTAACAATGCGAATGAAGAATGCATCGAGGTATAATGAGGAACAAGGAGTATCCCTTATGAGAGGGAACATAACTGAGAAAAACACATGGAGTAGAACGATAGGACATCTTGTGAGCCATGTACGGTCCGAGTGATGGAAAACATCAACCACCAAAGACTTTAAGATGGTTGTAATCATGTGTTTTTACGAAGCGAACATGAAAGGAGGAGGGGACTTGGAAGTTTAAAATTTTATAGGCAAAATGTTGATGAGTTATGCATCTTTTCGCGCTTGCATCGACAAAAAGTTGGTGAGAAGCAGGCTAATAGAGTTCTCTCGGCTCTTCCATTTTGTTTAGGTGTGTGAGGCCCGAGAGAGAGCGGTGGAATGTTCCATTAGAGTCGGGGATGGGATGAGAGAACCTCCCATTATTAGATGAATGGATTTAATAGAGTCTTGTAAGTTTGTTTTCAACAAGTTTTTGAAAAGGGATGTAAGTCTTGAACTTGGTCTTTTAACGTGTAAAAATATATGCCCACGTGCCAAATTTGGAATAATCATCGACAATGAGGAGCATATACCTAGCCCACACGAGTAGAAGAGACAGGGGATGGAGTATAGAGTTAATTGTTCACGGAGAGGCAGGTAAATGTTTACATTTTATGTGATTTGTGATGAATGAAAAATAAAACCATGATCAATGAATTGAAGGCGAGTTGGTGAGTTAGGATAGGAATAGGTAGTTAATTTGGGTGGAAATTTGTGGGTCTCTATATTCGATCAGGTAACCCGAGAAGAGATGGGAGAGAAAGAGCAAGGTTTGGTTGGAAGGGAGGGAGAAAAAATTGCTCAAGGCTTAGGCGTGGCTCACGATACCATGGCTCGAGTAGAGGAACGATTGAATGAAGCCATCGGTCCGAGAATCATCTTGTACCTCAATGATTGATCTGAGATATTTAAAGAGAAAGCAGAGAGCGGAGAGGCAGATGTGATTAGATTGTTATACAAAGAATGGTGATCAGTTAAGAGGTTACAGTTTTGGAGTTAGAATCTTTACTTAGAATGGAAAGGTTGTTTGGCTATAAGGGTTTCAAAGCTCAATTAAGAGGCTTTTATTATTTCCAACATTGTCAATCTTGATTTTTAAGTTATTAAAAATTTATACTTGTTGATTCTTGAAAATTTTGAGTGAAATGCTCAAAGAAAATGCAATTGAAATTTATGGATCTAACTCAACTACGCACCATCCTTTGAAGGGAGATTATTGTGCGTGTAATTCGTGGAGTCACGATGTATTAACAATCTGAAGCGGTTGTATCACCACGATGAATCCTAAACATTATTTTATTTGCTTAAATCACGAGTCGATATTATCTTTGATACTGATTTGCTGCGCTATAACTCATTCAATCAGCATATGAGATTGGATTTTCTTTGGATACCAAGTAAGACATAAAATCTTTTGTTGCTTGTTAATGGTTCAAATCAAATATCTGAGTTGAGTTTCTTGCATGTTAACGGATGTGGAGATGGGTACATATGTCTCTTGCCTCTTGATGACATTTTATTGCATATTGTCTTTTACAGGAATGGAGACCTTATGGAGTGATTGCTGTAATTACTCCTTCTATCTTAGGTGTGTGCGCTCTTGGTGAGTTTTTCTTAACTATTTCCATGAATTTGATTGGTGCTTTGAAAGCTTGGAAGGTTGATACTTATGTCGATTGAATTCAGAATAATTATTTACTAAAGGAGTGTTTCCTCCCATATATTTTCCATTGTGTGACTTGTTTAAAATCAATTTTTAAAAACTATTTTTTATTTAAGATAAAAAAAAAACAAATTTGCCATTATAAAATATAAGATTGTTTTCTTATTCTAAAAACAAAAAATAAAATGTTTTTGAAAAACCTTAATTTTTAATTATTCCTGAGAACTATATTAAAAAGTAAATAAAACAGAAAATAAACCTTCTTAACTAGAAATTAAACTTTTGTATTCTTCTTCCCAGTGTGATTCCTCGCTCACAAATAAATAGAGGAGTTAGTAATGTGAGGGTGGGAGTATCTCTTCCATCGTGGCTATAATCATTCATATTATATGTGTCTAGAAATGTTGGTGAAGCAAATACTTATTGCAAAGAAACAAGAGTGCATGTATGACATTAAAAAGTATATATATTTTTCCTAAGTAGGTGTAAAACCATTCCTTTTACAAAAAAAAAAAAAAAAAACTGAGATATTTGTTTCTTAAGTTTGTCATTAAAGTAGTAAATTCAATATTTGGATAAAGGGGAGAGGTAACTATGATTTTGTTTCACAAGTGTTTTGAAAATGGTTCTTGAAAAACAGTTTTGGAAATCGTTTAAATAGTTCTTCAATTTCTATAATTTTAAATATATTTTAAAAATAAAATTTTATTTTCGATCATTCTTTCATATTTGTATGATTATTTTTTGAAATAACTATAAAAAATAAAAACAAGTGAAAACAAATAAAAAGATATCTCTTAGAATGTTCTAATTTTTTATTTATACAATATTATTCTTTATTCTCGATCCTCAAATGTATATCTATATCTTTTTTAAAAGAATATAAAATTTGTTTAAAGATGATAAAAATAGATTTAATATTTATTCTATTTAATATGCTCATGATTAGGATGTTTTTTCCCTAACGGCTAATATGATGGCCACTTTTTCCCCATCGGTGCTCATTTCCTATCTTTTCAATTAATTTCACTATCAATGACCGTAGAAATAGCATTAAACTTTATAATTAATCAATTCAAAATATTAGCATAATTCAGTAAAATGTTAACTTTGGCCTTTAAATTAAAATTTTAAGTTGCAATCATAAATGGTTTACTTTGCATTAAGCAAACTATTTATCTTTGAAAGATGTTTGATATTTATTTATTTATTTTTATGTATTAAATGAACATTTTTCATAACTTTTATTTTTAAAGTATGAGCATCTCCTTCCCAACTTCTTATGCTGCTTTATATAATGTGTTTCTTTAGGACAAATTGCTTGATTTAGCACTCGTCACCGAAATTGTGTCATCTGGTAAATCTCTCTTTCCATTCTTTTATTTTTGAACCATTACGAAGATTGGGATGTATTTTTGAAAGAAGAGATCAACCCTGGGAAGCTTTTCAAAATGTACCATGGACATCAGTTCTTAATATACCAAGATGCGATGACATATTACCCCCTCTTTGATTTTGTGCATTTTTTTATAAGAAGGAATCATGTCTTATAAAGGCAATTGGATTCACAATAATCTTCAAAGCTAATATTTGTAACATCTTTTTAGGAAATTTGACTACCAAAATTCTCAAATTTACATCTTTGTACCTTTATGTGTGCATCTCTTGAGGCATACTCACATTCAAAATAAAATCAATTATGTTTCTTTTTTCCATGTGATGAATCCAGGAGAGGTCACCTGTGAAAGTCCTTCTTTTGGTACGACCATTTCAATAACAAAATTGATGGCGGGGTATTAATGAAGAACAATTTAACTGGTTCCATTTTACTTCCTTTGCGGGACGATGAACAATAAAGCAACTAGTAAGGATACGCATACCTCTGGTTTCGTCGAAAAATTCCCAGTATATACTGTGTTCTGGATCCTTACCTTTCAAAGCTGTTGATTATGCCTTTTCTTTTTGGGATAATAAACCACAGGCTTGCTTCCTTACATGGCGAAAGCAGCTACTTCTAATTGAAATATACATTCAACTGTTCATGAGATTAGTTTCTTGAATTTCCATTTATAAAATTCCCAGGAAGAGAAAAGAAAATGAAATCTTTCTTCTGTGTTAGTTTTTCGAGTACAAAACATTCTCTCACTATAAGTTAGGGATATTTATATATCCTGCTCCGCTGCAAATTTTTCTTCTGTGCTTATCATGAGAAAGAGACCAATCAATGTCAATTTGTAATGTGCCTGTTCATTCTGCTTGGATTTGCACACATTTTCAGTTCTACAATTGGTGTAATTGAAATAGTTCAATTTGTATTCAATCTGATATTTATTTTATGCCCCAACTTCTGAGTGGAGAAAATGGATTAAACATATGAGTAATTAAATTTGGTAAATGTTTGTTTGAATCAACGAATGGAATAATGCATATTTGTCACAATTGATGCTGATATTCAACTAGCCTGGCCGAGCGTCGTCGCGTGATACTGTTGCTTTGGATGGTCGAGCCTCTCAACAAGTCGCAGGCTGAGTATGCAAAAATCTTTTACATTTGATTGAAATATTTTTTTCATGGTGATAGGCTAATCTGGCTGAAATTTTTATTGTATTGATTTCTTCATGTGAAGTATATCGAGGAGATGTACTGGATCGACTCGTCAGAGATATGGATCCATCTACTACTTGAGAAATCCTTTGAATGAGTACTGAACTTGGGCTATTATTTCCATGTACCACAAAGAAGCAGTTCACAGCTAATAGATGCTATCAAGTCTCAGACATGTACTCTTTCTTCTAGCTCACTTGAGAAGACTTCAACCAATTATTTTAAACTGTGAAGTTTAAACTTCTATCTATTTGATTAGTTGCAATTCCACATTGGCCGGGGACTGATATTTGGCAGGGAGGAAGATCCTTACGGTGGATTCAGATACAAAATCTCAGAACTTTATTGCAACCCACGATTATTGAGATTTCTACATCTGCAAACATTGTGAAAGAATGGGTTTTCAGTTATTTTGGTTTTTCCAGTATCGGAGTAATCTCTTCGCCAGTTCAGAAGCCATCAATTTATAGGTTGTATTCTTACTTTCTCTGGTTATACAGAGTTGGGAAGAGGTGATAAAACAAACAGCTAAATCTGCAAAGGATCAGTAATTTATCTATACCCGGCCAGGCTGAAGTTATCAGCACATGGTTGAGGTGCGTGTTTAACAATTTGTCCTTTCTTCTTTCTCATTATCATTTATAGTTTTTCATGATAGTGAAAATAGTAAAAGAAAAAACTCTAGAAATATGTCCTCCATATTCAAGTCTTCTGATCGGTAACGCACTGATAGCAGAGCAAATTTACAAGTCTGATATGGGAATATTTACGTGAACGAGCAACGGCTACAAGGGACAGCCCTAGGACTGGGAAATGAGTCATGGAAACAATATATGGCTCTCAAGATGAGTAAAGCTATAGCTAATCTTAGAGATTCTCTTAGCCGACTCGATACTATTTATATTTCTTATCCATTTGTAAGCTGACTACTGTCGACCTCATGCTGTTTGAATGTCCAAAATATTTCAAGCTCAACTTTCTTTTATTTTGACTATGATCAACCTATTATATATTATCATTAACCTATTATTATCTATATTGCATGTGATACCCAAGTAACATTTGACAGTGAAATCCATACCCACAAATGATTGACCATCTTGTGGGGAACAACTTTTTGCTGGTATACCTCCTATGAGTAAAGTACTTTCTTTGTTTATTAATGTCTTATTTCTTCAGACATTTATTATATGTATTAGTTGTAGAATCTATATATAGCTTATCTCATTATGTATGTAGGGAGAGGGTCAACAAGAAGTTATATTTGGTAGAAGAAAGAGCCTTAGTGGAGGCATTATATTTTTTGTTCCTTAAGACTTAGTTACAAGTTTGTTGAGTTTTCATTTAAGTCCAGGAGCTTTAGCTTCTTTTGTACTGCCTACTGATCACAATTCTCGTAATTTCCTTGATATATACTTACTGAACTCCATATTAGATGTGGTGAGAAGCATTAGTGCTCGACTATATGAATCTGAAGATGATGGAAAATTACAGATTTTTACACATGCATTTCTGTCACTATGTTACATTTCGGATCAAATTCAGTAATAAGGCATGCTGTTAGTGCCAATGTATGTACATCAAATCAAACTACAGTTAATTAGCATAGAAACAAATCACTAGGAGTTTCAATTGGATCATAATATATGATTTTCATATTTGAACATCTAGCTTTTTCTAAATAGAAAAATACATTAAGATCATTAGAAAAATAAAAATAAATCCAAAATTTGGCTTTTTCTTTTAAAAATAAGTCTTGAAAAGTTTAAAAACAAGCATGCTTAATGGTGAAAGCCAATTACACAAGCAAAAATAAAAAAATTCAAAACTATAGGACTCTAAGTTTTATAGAAATATTTTTTTTAATATGGGAACTCTTCAATGGGTAGGTGTGGGAGCCGTATGAGAAGCATTCAATGGGTGGATAGAATGAATTAATAGATTGTAAATTGAATTTATTGAGCGAATTCTAACTAATCCTTACTCCACTAGAAAGGAATATTCACGCTAATATTTTATGTAAATTAATTTTGAAAATTAAAATAAGAACATCCTTGACACGTACCTTGTCATTGGACAGCTACAAACTAATATGTTAATTTAATCAGTTTTTATCCATTGGTATTTTAATACTATTGAGTTACAACTTCATTTTCTATGACCAACTGATAAATCTATATTTCTTAACCTAAAGATTAATCATAAAATATATGACTACCCCATGAAGGATAACATGGTGTGCTTATCTTACTACAAACTAAAGTTATGGCATTTTAATGTAATCTGGTATGTTTCCCCAGTTTACACTAGTAACCGATTGTGAGACCTAATTTCAGGGGTCTTAACTCTATAATTTGACACTGGTTCCTTCTACTCATTTGAAGCTACGATGCTAAGGGTTTTTCTCAAATTGGAATCATCCAATTTGGAGCACCAAAACTCAAGATATGTCCTAAACAACCAGGACTGCTCTGTTTTCAAAAAATAGAACCGATGGTGGTGCAGTATTAAATTCAAGAAGTCCTTGGGAAGTCATATTAATTGTAACATAAAATATACCATCACAATTTTATAACATGTTTAGGGTATAAATAAGTTAAATTATTATTTTTCTGAATTTTATATATGTTATTGAAACGAAAAATGATAAAACGAAATTAATCTGGTAAATCTCGGCCGGATTAACCACATGAGAACGGAGGACCTCCCGGCACTCAAGTGGATATAGAAACTTTACTCAAAACGTCATATGAAAATAAATGGAATTGAACCCCTTTACAATCCCTTAACATATCTTTAGAAAATAAAATGCGGAGTAAAGTGGTAAATTTTTTTTCTTTTTTTTTCAAACACTTGATTTTGAAATCAGCGGGGAGTTTTCTCATTTTCGGACTTTCGAATTTATAAAACCTACATAAGCATTTAAAAACACTTCTAATCTTCCAATTTTCAACTTCCGTTTTAGGACTCCTCGTCCACAACTCAATCAACACAATATATACCATATACATTTATTCTGAAATCATCAAAACATTCAAAACTTCTTCAATTCCATGCACAGTGTTATAAAAAGATTGGGCTTGAGCCGGACTTAAGCCGACCGCCTAAGTAGTTCCTTTTCAAAATATATCCATATATGCATATATACATGTGATTTATTCTGACATATAAAATGTAAACTATTTATATAATCGGTTCCGCATCGTCGTCTTTCTCGATGGCTCGACTCAGCACACGGGGATACTCTTAGGTGCTGTCTGGATCCACAGCGAAAATATTTTGGAAACATATGGAAAAGAATGAGCTAAAGGAGCCCAGTGAGTGTACTTTTTCATTACGATAACATTTTCAGTATATATCAAAATAATACATACTTATACAATTAAAAATCCATTTATGCCTTAAACTTTCTTTCTTTCTCTCTTTCTTTCTTTCTTTCTTTCTTTCTTTTGACCCAGGAACCCGGGGATAAACACACGAGCAGTTTCGGATCTGCGGTGAGGACAGATCACATTCAGTCATAACCCTCTGGCTGGAGAAACTCACGCTTTGCATAGGGGTTCAGTCATGGCACCTTATCACGATGTAAGGATATTACTCTGAAAGCACCCCTATATTTCCCTCCCTCGGTTAGTAGCTTTACTAACTTCCCCCTAAATCTTACACGCTTAAGGTACCTCAGACGATATCAGTCATAACAGTCATATGGGGTTAGGAAGCGCCATCAGTAAAACATTTATCAAAAGCCCATTTATAAATCATTTAAATCCTTTACTTTATCATTAAAAGCATATATCGGAAAATATACATATGCATTCTTTACACATTTTAAACTTTCATTGTGCCTTAACATATGCATACATATATAAAAACATTTCCATATTTTTAACATAAACTTATATGCCTTAACATTTATATAAACATTTCCATGAAACCTTTCAGTTTAACATTAAAACCCATTCACCTTTAAAACTCGATTTTCAGGCTCTATCATTTTTACACTCCACAGTTCACCGCACAATCCGCTTCCACATTCAATTCCGTTTGTCCGATAGTCCTTTTCACTTTTCGAAAGAACTTCTTTACATTAATCATAACACATTTTAATCACCATACACATTCATTTCACCCCAACCCTCACATTCATATAAAGCCAAATTAACAAATGCCGCCGAGCACTAAAAAAAAACCTTCATTTTAGCCAACCTTTTCCCCACAATACTCTATGATTTTATGACCTAAAAAATATTCAACGGTCTTCAAAATTATGAAACTCCAGATCAGTCCTTTATATATCCCTATTGACATCTCTTTAAATTTTAATTTAAGGTTATTCTCTAAGCCTCAACCACATAACACAAGTTACAACATGTTTTTTGTGCCAACTTGGTTAACTCACTGAATCACCTACTGTATCATGGGATCTTAAATCCATAAATTGGAAATGGTTTCTTCCTCATTTGAAACTATG
The DNA here is from genome assembly GCA_016808115.1 of Tetrastigma voinierianum. Lineage (NCBI taxonomy): Eukaryota > Viridiplantae > Streptophyta > Magnoliopsida > Vitales > Vitaceae > Tetrastigma > Tetrastigma voinierianum. The sequence continues at coordinate 43,386 of JAEQBH010006165.1, forward strand.
GTATAAATGTTTATTCTCCAATTGGAATCACTTAATTTGGATCGCCAAAACTCAGATTTGCATCTAGATGACTCAATTTGTAGAACAGATCTTGCACATAGCTCACTTTGACAAATTTTCTAGACACTTTGGGGGTTACAATTTGTGCACTTCCGTAGATACATTTTACTGAAGTCTATTTTTCCCAAAATTTTGAATCACTCAATTTGGATGAGTGAAACTCACTTATGGCCAAAACACTACAACCATACCCAGAGCAGGCAAAATCCAGTGAGGCTACAGGCTCCAACTTCGTCCGTATTTGGCGGAGTCTTGAGCTTACAATCTGCTCTTGGTCCCTTCTATACATTTGTAGCCTATCTCTTATGGTTCTTTACCAGTGGAATCAATTAATTTGGATGATTCTAACTTAATCTATAGCCAAAACAAATAGGGGTTTTACAGGGAATTTTGACAGCATTCCCTTTTTACAACATGATCTTAATGCCTCAATTCAAATCCTTTTCTTTTCCTAACCAATTCCAATGCATTTTCTAGAGTTAAGATTCACCTAAAACACATGAAATTACCAAACTATCATTGTAACCCCTCTCATTTCCGTTTGGCGAATTATACAAACCATATTCCATTTTGTTCTTCCATTTTCTTCCTCTAATCCTCAAATCCAATGCCTTATACCTCAATTTCATAAATCCTAGGGCCCTGTTAGTAGGTAGAAAATTTTCTGTTTCTATATTCAAACTTTTGAAATAAGGAAAGCGCGTTTAGTTACGAGAATATCACGAAACAAATTTTGAAAACGAAAGAAAATGAATTCACTATTTTCAACATTTTATATAAATTAAGCAATTAAAACATTTCCTTGTTTTTTAATTAAAGTAAGTGAAAAAAAAAAAGTGTAAAGCAATAGCAAAAATCAAGACAAAATCAAATGGCAAAATGAATAATGCTTTTTGCATTTTAAACACATTTTCATTGTTTTCATTAATTTCGTTTTCAAGAAAATGATTCACAAAGCGATTTTCTTATTTTTATTTTCAACCAAATTCAAGTATGAAACGTATTTTCTGAAAATGAAAACTAAAGATTAGAATACATTGAAAATTTTCATATTCTGAATTTTGGATAGAGGTTGAAAATTTTCGTGAACTAAACGGGGCCTAACCAATTTCAACATATCATACAAAATTCAACATCAAACCCTAACCATTCACTCACTTGATTTTTCAAACCCTAACCTAATCCATTTCTTTCTCAATTTCTATCAAAATCATCATGATTCAACCTTAAATACCACAATTCTACCATCCATACAAGAAAATCAAACATTAGGTATGGAAACGCTCAAATCAACTTTCCACCATTAAAAACTTACTTGTTCTTGGTTTTCCTTGGCTCCTCTCTCTTGATTCCACTTGTAGATCACTTGAAGAGCTTGAAGAAGGAGAAAAAAAATCACATCTCCCCTTGCTCCACCTTAGCCCTCACACGTTTTCTCCCTTCTCCTTTCTCTCCTTTCTTTTCTCTCTTTTCTTCCCTCTTTCTCTCATATGGACGAGCTCTCCTCTTTTGAGCAAACTTTCCATTTTTCTTGTTTTTATATTTTGACCAACACAATTTTGCCAAATTGCACTAGAGCCCAAAGAATCTCATTGGTTGGTGACAAGTGACTTACACATGTCACCTTGTCATTCGAATCCATTCTAATTAATCACAAATCCATTAACCTATTATTTTAATCATAACAGCCTTTAAGAAGGTTTGATTGAAGCTCTCCACAGAGAAAATATCTCCCTTATAGCAGATTTTATCTCAGTTTCACCTATATACTGCTTTTATACCGATTAAATGTCAAAAATATTCTATGAATTAAGTCTAAACTTCAAATTGACCATGAAATATTCTAATTAAATCCTTCACATTGGATTCACAGGCTCACGAAATCACCGAAATCGGATTTAAAATCATTAAAATCGTAAATTCGGACAATAGCGTATTATTATCTGAATTACGTTCGAATCGCCTGAAAACTATCAAAACGGACTCCGTTTCACTCTATTTCAGTTTCGTTAGACTCTATGATTATTTCCGGACATTTTCGTATTTTCGGCCCAATTTCCAAAAATATTAAGCCTTGGGCTCGAATTTGATGCGAAAATCACTATTCATAAATCTCAATTCTCTTCTAAATATCAGTTCAAAGTCATAGGAACTAAAATTTCTTCAAAATTCCTTTGCGAACCCCTCCATCCGGATATAATAAGAAAAATCACTATTCCTTAGGGCATTCGGTGAAATTTTCGAAAAATTTCACTTTATGCCCAAATGACGTCTGGAGCGTTCTAAATTCTAATCTACCCTCGTTTCTATCATTAGACCTCTAATCAGTTCAAAAACTATTATTATAACATTCAATCAGGTTGAGGTTTTACAGCAAGAGTCAAGGGTAAAATAGTAAAATGTCACATTAAGGACTCAAGGGTCATAAGATAATAAGTTTACATGTCAAAATAGAATATTGAGAAGTTGAAATGAAAGGGAAAGAAAAATGAATGACTAAAAATGCAAAAAGGGAAAAAAAAAGCAAAAAATGGCTTTAATAAACAAGGCATTAATGAAGGAAAAGCAGAGATAAGACCAAAATTTGGTCTTGAATGAGATATTTTCTCATTTGTGAAAGAGAGGCTAGGGCTAGGGAAATTCGATGGAGGAGGAGGAAAGGAGGGTCATTTGGCTTTATTGCAATCCATGGTTTTGTTTCCTCTTAGTTCATCTTTAGAAGAAGGAAGAAGAGGAAAGTTGTTTCAAAAAAAGAAAACAAGGTTTGATCCTCATCTCTCCTTCCTTGTTCATGTTTGAGTTAGGAAAACCCTAACTCTTCTAAATGTTATATGGTTGTTTGGTTGGTTGATCTCGATTGAGGAATGTTTGTATAAAAATGTTGGGGTTTTAGGGAGATCTTGTCAAAATTTTTCCAAAATCCACATTTTTGTCTTGGCCATCACTCATCCAAATTGAGTTATTCAAATTTTTTTATAAACTAGACTTCTAGGATAAAAAATCTCCTTGAAATAAGTATATTCAAATTTGGACCCCATTGGACCGAGAAAATTCATCAAAGTGAGGCTTTGTTTTCGTGTCAATTCTAGTTCAGTTTTGATACAGTTTTGGTGTTTCGAAACAATTTTGGTATTTAGGCCATAATTTGAGTTTCACTCATTCAAATTGAGTGATTCAAATTTCTAAGTAAACTAGACTTCTAGGAGAACAAATCCCCTTGAAATAAGGGTATTAAAAGTTAGACCCCATGGGGTCCAGAAAATTCGTTAAAGTGAAGCTCCGTTTGAAGGAAATATTTCGGTGTAAAGTATTTGAAGTAAATAAATAAAAGAAGCGTTGATATATGAAATATGAACACATGAACAGTAATAGAAACATGTAAATGACTAGTATGATATCCCCAACTCAGATAAAAACCTAATAAGCTTGATTTCCTGCATATATTCCAAAGTGGATGGACAAGTAGGCATTGCTTATGAGGGATTACAAGTTGTAAGTTGGCCCCGTTTGGGTCATTAAGGCGGCCCCGTTTGGGTCATTGCAGCGGCTCCATTTGGGTCATATAATACAGGCATAGGTCATTGTCTTGTACAGTGATGATGCAACCGGGTATATACGGCCGGTTGGGTCATACAATACATCGTAGGTCCTTTATTTCGATACGTGATGATACCTTCTCGTATATACAGTTATCGCCCGTATCCATGTCTTTGGAATATACAGGCATAAAAAAATTGATACAAGATGATATAAGATAATATGAAACATGACACATGAAGAAGGCATGAAATATGCAAATGATATGAAAGATGCATATGAAATATAAAAGAAGTATATTTTTGTAAGCTATTGTATATGTATACTGAAATTAAGGATCACTGCAAGTGGTCATATATGTTATATGTTTCCACTAAGCTATAAGCCCTTGCAGATTGTTTTCATCAGGTGTAGGTACCCGAAGATGACATTCTGACGTACGCATCCCCAAGGCCAACACAACAATAGAACCCTACTGCCTAAGTAGGCTTTGGGTTTTGTTTTTTGTATATGTAAATGTATAGTTTTGTAATAGTGAAATTGTATAAGAACTAGTAAATGGGACTCGGATATATGTACAGCCTTATGACACCACTACGATGGTTGTTTTATATCTATATGTTATAAGTTTTATTTCTTTATGAAAAATATATACAAATGGGGCCCGCCGATGACGGGAAAAGCGAGGTTAAGGAGTCCACAGTTGTGCCACTTTCCCACTCTTCGCGTAGGCGGGGGTTGGGGCGCGACATTAATACTCTAGGTCTTCTTGGAAAATGTGGTCATAGGTCTTAGGTTTCCTCTTTAACTGGAATTTCCTAAATTGGAGTACTCTAAGCCAAGATTATGACCAAATAATTCACTTAGGGTTTTGAAATTTTGTGACATGCCTAAGCACGACATTTCCTTCATACTAAACTCCTCAATTAAGGACCACAAACTGATAACAGTACCAACAGCACAAACCACAATAAATTGAACGAGGAGTCAGTACCTATTTCTTAGTAGTCACCCCAGGAAACCTAACTCTCCTTTCCTTCTTAACCTTCCTTCTTCTCCCTTCTCTTGGCACAAGCGGTAACAAGAGACCAAGTGAAAATGAGAGCCAAACTTTTGGATCTCATTCGCCTCTCTTATCCAGATTCCAAAGGCTCCCAAGGCCAATTTGAATTTAAACTCCTAGAGCCTACATGTTACTCTACCATTTGATCACTCTTTTTCTCAACTTGCACATTAACCCTAGTTTGCATTTGATTCCTTGCCCTTAGGTCTTAATTTCTTTAATTCACAAATAACTTTTATAATACCCATATAACACCAAACATTACTTTAAGACAAATAAGTCATCACATCGAAAATTACAAATATACTTTAAACATGTTATAAAACTATTAGGGTGGTGGAGGTGTTACCAAGTAGCACATCCACCTCTAATATCCCATTTTCATGGAAGAATTGATCGATTGTGTTGTAAACACACATATACACATTCTTGTCAAAAATTATACCATGTTAATTTGTTCTTTCCTAGTATATATTTTTTGATGATATTAGAAAGGAGATAGGGCCCCAGATCAGCAGAGACATTTATGTTTTACAATTATATATCTATGTTTCTTAATTCGATTGATGTACATCTTTGTTGAGAAACCAAAAAAAAGAAAAAGAAATAAAGAAATTTAGAATGTAAAGTTGTGGAAAATGTGTGTAAAAGTTTAACATGAGAAATAAGAAATATTGGTAAAAACATCCTCAACTCGGGGAAGGATAATTTCAAAATTCAAAAAAAAAAGAAAAAGAAAAAGCTCTTCAGTACATAAATAATTTAAAGAAAAAAGAAGGTTACATTTGGCCATGTTTTATAAATCTTATTTTTAAAAACTAATTTTGAGTTAAAAAGACTGTTTTTTGAGTGTTCCATAAAAATGAAATCAATTCATTTATAATTTATTTTATCAATGACTTTTTAATATTACCGGAGCCGTGGTACCGTATTAATTAAATAGACTTTTGAGTTTTAAATTTTGCCTTACAATTCTTGCCTCTTGGCCCAGGACGTATCATTGGTATCGAGCCGGGTTTAAATGGCTGAAATAACAAAGAGAATAGAGCACTTGGAGGAAGGACTTGGTAGAGTCCAAGATGGGATGCGAGAGGATGGAGGCTAGGATAGCTAGTAGATTCAACGAGTTAGAAAGCGTATCGCTAGCTGTAGAGGCTTTACTTTCAAACCATGATTCACTAAGTCACAACAACTATAATCGGAAGAGGCAAAGCCCAGAACTAACAAAGACACTAGCGATAACAACAAACCCTTGTCCTCTAAGATCGCGAAGCTTGAATTTCCCATATTTTTTGGAGACGACCCAGACGAATGAAAGCAGCAGTGTGAATCCGGTATTTCGAGTTCCGGGATTCTTGAAGACCCGGAAGATGCGGCAGCTCCTTTCACCTTGAGGAGAAGCGAATCAATGGTAATGAAAGCGGAAGGCACTCGATGAAGAGCGGATTATCGTGGAAGTTTTGAATATGAACTTAGAGCTAGGTCGATTCGCCGATGCGAAGACTTGACGGCACATTATCTGAGTCAAACCAAATTCACGGCGTGAGGATTATCAGCGAGTTTGAGCGGCTCGGAGCAGAAGTCACGAGGGATGGACTACAAGGCTCTTGTAGGGACATTCATGGGTGATTTAAACCGAAATTACGGATGGTATTAGAATATTTCAAACCTGGGTTGGTCTCAGGAAGCTATCGGTTTAGCTCGAATGAGATGATCGGATCATCTGGCGAGCCGGAGCACAACCAAGCACTGCAGACTCCACTCACTTGTGCTTGATCACAATTCCTTGGCCAATACCAGCCCTGGCTGTTCAAAGCTTATCATGGGATGAAATACGGGGCCAAGGGAAAGAGCTCGGGTTTATATTTCAATTGTAGGAGAAGGTCGTCCACGGACCTGAGTATCAAACGCACCCCAACTTTTGATATTGGAAGGGTATACACGAGGCGGACGAGTTTCAAATTACTCAGAATTTAGAGTAAAACTAATAAAACATATAATGACATATATATGTGTATGTAATTTAAATGAAATTATAATTTTCTAACTTATGTTTATACAACTATGTAAATATTGATTAGAAAAAAAGTAAATATTTATTCAAGTAAAAAAATCAAAATAAAAATGAACTCACATTAATGAAACAGCACTCTACGGTTGCCCAGAGATTCGAAAGCATCTATTAGTGAGTCTGTATCAATATTTTCTGCAAGTTCTCTTTCAATATAAACAACCATTGAATGCACTTAAAGAGCTCATCCCACCCATTTTGTTACAGTGAAGATTTAATAAGCTTCATGGCTGAAAATGCTCGTTCGATGGTTGCAGTGGGAAGCAGAGGGAAGAGTGAAACAAAAATTGAATCAGCCGTCGATAAGATAGTAGTGCGTGACCGTGTTTGGTCGATCCTCGGCATAATTACGAAATCGTAGACATATTCTTAAATTTTTCATGATAAAAGGCACATCAAGCTCATAATCTTTGCAGCTGAGTTTCAAGCAATACATCTCTTGTTGAGTAAAATCATCGAGGATAAAATTTTGAAACAAACTTACAAATATCACTAGCTTTGAATGATTTAAAGCCATCCTTAGGTTCAACTTGAACTAAGGATAGAAGCTCCATTGCCTCATCGTTAAATCTATTATTCAACTCCATCAGCGATAATCTATTCTTGTATTGAATACATAAAGTGGTAATGATGTTCGAATGTGATGTGGTCTTCTCCCTTAGAAGAACGACCTCCTTTGAATGGAGCACCCATCTCTGGCATATCAATATCATTCTCTCTATAAGCGACTCACGTGCTCAATATGACTATCTGACCATTTTTCTCTCGAGTCTTAGAAGTCTGATGGTTTTGACACAATTCACAGCATTTAAGATGTCCACAAGTTTGTTTTGCAAGGATTTACAAAGCATATCAGTAAGTGCCACAAATTTTTATGCCATTAAATGCAAGATAAATCTGGTCAAGGTCTTCATGATTACGAAATGACCTTGTGCTTCTCCGTATTGCGGTGTTGATCCCTCATCAACCAAGTTTTCAAGAACTGTACATGTTGCAACATACATATCTACCAAGCTGCAAATAGATTCAAAATGAGAGCTCCAACGGGTAGCTCCAACTCGATGCAAAGTACCAATCTGGTTAACCCCCTTACCAGTCTCACGTTCACCAGTAGCTACATTTTTAGCAATTTCATTAGCTTACTTGCCCGATTTACTGTGATGATGACGTTTGGGAGAAGCACCAACAAAATTGACAATAGCAGTTAACTGAGAAAAAAATACCCAAGTAGAAGACTCATCTTGAGCAGCTACAACTAATGCTAGTTGTAGGCGATGGGCAAAGCAATGTACATAATATGCATATGGACGATCATTAAGAAGCAGGCACCATGATCCATTCCATGCACCACGCATGTGCTTGCACCATCATACCCTTGACCTTATGTTCTCAATTTGTAAGTGGGGAAACTAAGGAGGACATTGGATATCTCTTCTTTAAGATTCTTTAAGCGATGTTTGAAACATGCACAACATAAAACGTTCACATGAAAACCATCAATATCAACAAATCTCAAGACAATGGCCATTTGCTCACTATAAAGCTTCATCACATTTGTAGTCAGCTAAAATAGAGAACTTGGCATCCCCAACTTCTTCCCGGATCTTATTCCTCACTTTGTTTGCATAAATATGTAGTATCTCCTTTTGAATTCTTGGTGATATATACTTTGCATTTTTAGGAGCTTTATCAAGAACAACATCATCAATATCACAACTCTCAACTTTCCACGTAGCAATCAATTGAATGAAATTGCCACGATTTTTTGAACTCTCGGATTCATCATGACCTCTCAAAGGACATGCTTGAGGAACAAGCCATCGAATGCTCTCAATTGTTGTTCTAAGTCGTAACCTATTCTTCTGAATTTCTTCTGAGCTTTGTACATTAATAATTCTTTCAATGCTTTGATCAACATTCTTCAAAGCATTCATGTTGTTGAATGCATTGCAGTGTAGTGAATTAGGACCTCCTACATGCATCAAGAAAGCACATCTCTCACCATTATTGACCCTCTTCCAACTATTAAACCCTCCAGTAGTAAATGAGCCACGAGATGACCTCTCATTTTCAAAAACAAAGCATGGAAAACAAAACGCTGCATCATTTGTAATTGAATACTCTAACCAGGGAAATTGTTTAAACCAAGAGTATTGAAATCGACGGTTTTGTTTTCCACATTCGGATCGTGGATACTCTTTAAGTTTAGGTTGAGTTGCCCCCTTCTCAATATACGCTCGTCTAAATGCATCTCGTTGATTAACGGGATACTGCCATATAGGACTACGTAACGCTGGGTCCGACTGAATAGAAGTACTATCAATTTCAATTCTTTGACATTTAGAAGGAGGTTGTTCATTGGGAACTGGAGTATCAACATTTGATGAAGAAGGACTATTATATCTCGATTTAAAGAAAGAAAAAAGATTTTTTCCTTTCTTTGTTTGTTGATGTTCCATTATATCAATAACCTAATAAGAGGTGCGATTACATATAACCATTTAAAGTTAGAATCAAATGTGAATTAAATAACATAATATTTTTATTCAATTGTACTAAAGATGATAAGATTTAATCAATAAAATCTAATTCACATAGTAAAACAATTAATTCCTGATCAATTCACACAAAATAGGGTTTTTCAATAGGCTCACCCCTAACCTCTATCATCACTACTAGTCTATCACCTTCAAATATATTAAAGAAATAAGCATAACAATATATAAAATTAATTGTAAAAATATAAACATAGACTTCTGGAGTGCTTTCGGAGACTACGAGTCACAATTCCCGAATCTTAGCTTATTTGAATCTTTTGCCATTCTTCTGCATGCTTTCGAGTTCAATTTCTTGACAGCAATTACATACCCAGTGCCACCCTTTGAAGCCTTCTCATCTAGCCAACCCTTGAAAACCTTTCAGAAACCCCCTCTCCTGCTTGTATCGAGTGAAATTTTTTGTTACGTAGCCAGTTACGCAAAACTATAGATCCTCAAATTGGGATGAGGCAAGATCGACCATTGGGGAAGGCTTCATCACTTTGCCAGCTGACGGTCGAGAACCATGTTGTTTACGGAGGATTCTTTGCCTCCACGAAGATGTAGTGGTAGTTGTGGGACACTGACTCTGATTTCACAATTGACTATTACAATTAGGGAAAACCTGAGTAAAACTATGGTGGGCTACGACCAGGGGTATTTTTAAAATTTTTTTACCCTTGTTATTAAGCCCTGATCCCCATAGCGAGCCGCTCTCAACACCACGACCCATTGACCCACAGGCCCAGAAGCCCTCTCCATCTACATTCAGCCTGGTTCTTTGAGTTCTTCTCGAGGATAACATAACTCCACATCTGCTTGGGAATCTCGGTCTGGTATAGGGATCTACGTGTAATGGATTGATTGTTTTCTTTTATTTTGTTTACTCAACATTTTCATCCTTTTTCTTCATTTCTCCACCGCGGGTTTGTTTTCTTTTTTTTAACGATCGTTTGGTTACTTTTTCGGATCAATTTTTTTCGACTTTCCTGGGTTTTGATCGTTTTGTTTGGTATTCACAACATTTTGCTGACTTCCCGTTTCTTACGTAGCGTGTGGGGGAGGAGCGGGAGTGGGTCTTTCCTATGGGTTTTGATCGTTTTCGTTTGGTATTCTCAACATTTTGCTTTGACTTCTTCGTTTCTTACACGTGCGTGGGAGGGGACGGGGAGTGGGTCGAGTGGGTGGGGGATGGCGGGGGTAGGGAGAAGGGGTTGGGTGGGGGTAGGGGGTTGAGGGCGGGGCGGGAGACGGGGGTAGGGCGTGGGTGGGTGGGGGTGGCAGGGTGTAGGGGTGGGCGGAGCAGGGGGTAGGGGTGTGGGGGTGGCAGGGTGTAGGGGTGGGGAGTCAAAGGCTTTGGGGCGGTAATAATGTTTTTTAATGTGTATGTTTAATTATAAAGATAAATAATTAAGTATATTTGATAAATAATTAAATTTGATAAAAGAGAATATGAATCAATATAATTACATTTGTAAGTTCAAATTCTTTTTATAAATACAAATAATGATATAAAAATTCATCCATTAATTATTAATTTATTAGTATAATTATTAACTCTTTATGAGATAAATTATTTTTATTTTATCGTATTATCTTGTGTCCTTCTTAGTATACATATCCTAATTTTTTAAATTTGTCGTGTTCCCGTGTCCCGCCGTATCGTATCCCCGTGGCCGTATCCGTGTCTGTGCTTCTTAGCTCTCATGTACATTTTTACTGTACGGTCTGTGTTAAGATAGCTCCTTTTGAACTTTAATTGGAGCTTATGCTTTCTGGTTATCTTTTATTGTTTTTGTTACCATAATCCAATGATTTCATCACTTTCTCAAGTGGGTTTCATTTCCTTTTCTTTGATCCTCTGGAAATATCTTGAATCTGCTTAAATTTCTAATATAATTTCATTTTTACATCTGACTAGATTTTAGTTTTACTGCGTGTTTTTCACGATTGTAATAGTCAATTGTGAAATTGTAGGTAGGGTGTCTCGGACAACTACCCGACACTATCTTCGGGGAGGCGACCTTCTCCGAAAAGCAGGCGTGTTCTCATTGCCGGCGGTGGCGGTGATGAAGCCTTCCCCGATGGTCAGATCTTGCCTCATCGATTTGAGGATCTATGGTTTTGCGGGCGAAGGCTGCGACGAAATTCGGACCTGATACGGGTTTTGGGAGGGGGGTTTGGAAAGGTTTTCAGGTTGGCTAGATGAGAAGGCTTCAAAGGGTGGCACTGGGTATGTAATTGCTGTCAAGAAATTGAACTCTGAAAGCATGCAAGGATTTGAAGAATGGCAGGTGATTCAAATAAGCTAAGATTTGGGAATTGTGACTCTGTGAGTCTCTGAGCATCGGTAAGTCTATGTTTATATTTTTTACAATTAATTTTATATATTGTTATGCTTATTTCTTTAATATATTTGAAGTGTGATAGACTAGTAGTGATGATAGGAGTTAGGGTGAGCCTATTAAGAAACCTTTGTTGTGTGAATTGATTGTGAATTAATTGTTTTACTATGTGAATTGATTTTATTGATTAAATCTTATCATCTTTAGTACAATTGAATAAAATATTATGTTATTTAATTCACGAGCAGTTCTAACTTTTAAATGGTTATAGTAATCTAATTCTTATTAGGTTATTGATATAATGGAACATCAACAAACAAAGAAAGGAAAAAATCTTTTTCTTTCTTTAAATCAATATAATAGTCCTTTCTTCATCAAATGTTGATACTCCGGTTCCCGATGAACAACCTCCTTACAAATGTCGAAAAATTGGGAAATTGATAGTACTTCCTATTCGGTCGGACCCAGCGTTACGTAGTCCCTATATAAGCGTATCCGTTAATCAACGAGATGCATTTAGGCAGCGTATATTGAGAAGGGCAACTCAACCCTTAAAGAGTATCCACGATAGAATGTGGAAAACAAAGCCGTCGATTTGATACTCTTGGTTTTAAACAATTTCCTAGTTCAAGTATTCAATTACAAATGATGTTTTGTTTTCCATGCTTTGTTTTTTGAAAATGAGAGGTCATCTCGTGGCTCATTTACTCTTTGGAGGTTTAATAGTTGGAAGAGGGTGATAATGGTGAGAGATGTGCTTTCTTGATGCATGTAGGAGTCCTAATTCACTGCTGCAATGCATTCAACAACATGAATGCTTTGAAGAATGTTGATCAAAGCATTGAAAGAATTATTAATGTCTGAAGCTCGGAAAAGAAATTCGGAAAAGAATAGGTTACGACTTAGAACAACAATTGAGAGCATTCGATGGCTTGTTCCTCGAAGCATGTCCTTTGAGAGGTCATGATGAATCAGGAGTTCAAAAATCGTGGCAATTTCATTCCAATTGATTAAGCTAATGGGAAAGTTGAGAGTTGATATTGATGTTTATTCTAACTGATAAAGCTCCTAAAAATGCAAAGTATATATCACGAGAATTCAAAAGGAGATCACACATATTTATGCCGAAACAAAGTGAGGAATAAGATCGGGAAGAAGTTAGGATGCCAAGTTCTCTATTTTAGTTGTGAAGCAGTTAAGCGATAGTGAGCAAATGGCCATTGTCTTGAGATTTGTTGATATTGATGGTTTTTTACGGGACGTTTTTATATTTGTGCATGTTTAAACAACTGTGCGGCAACTCTTAAAAGAAGAGATATCAATGTCATCCTTGGTTTGATTTACAAATTGAGAACATAAGAGGAGTCAAGGGTATGATGGTGCAAGCAATATCGTGGTGCATGGAATGGATTAGAGACCTTATTTCTTAATGATTGTCCATATGCATATTATGTACATTGCTTTGCCCTGCTTCTGACTAGCATTGGTTGTATTTGCTCAAGATGGAGTCTTCTTGGGTATTTTCTCGATTCTTGCTATTGTCAATTTTGTTGGGTGCTTCTCCCAAGCGTCATCATCGGTTAAATTCTGCTTAAGCTAATGAAATTGCTAAAAATGTAGCTCTTGAGTGAGCGTGAGAGCTGGTAAGGGTTAGCAGTTGGTACGTATTTGGAGCACGTTGGAGCTCATTTGAATCTATTTGCAGCTTGGTAGATATGTATGTTGCAACATGTACAGTTCTTGAAAACTTGGTTGATGAGGGATCAACACCGACATCTGTGGGCTTCAAGGTCATTTGAATTATGAAGACCTTTGGTCGTATTATCTTGCATTTAATGCATAAAATTATGGCACTTCTTACATTATCTTTGTAAATCCTTACGAAGCAAATCTCTAGACATCTTAAATGCATGAATTGTGTCAAAACTACCATGAGGACTTCTTAGTACTGCGAGAGAAAATGGTTGGGATAGTCATGTGAGCATGTGGAGTGCGAGTTTGTAGAGAATGATGTTGATGCGAGAGGTGGGTGCTCCATTCAAAGGAGGTCGTTCTTCTAAGGGAAGGCCACATCACATTCGAACATCATTACATACAAATTATCATTCAATACGAGTAATAGATTATCGAGTTGATGGGTTATGAATAATAGATTTGCGATGAAGCCAGTAGACTTCTTATCCTTAGTTCGACTTTGGAATCTAAGGATGGCTTTAAATCATTCAAAGCTAGTGATATTTGTAAGCTTGCTTCAAAATTTTATCCTGATGATTTTACTCAACAAGAGATGTATTGCTTGAAATCCCAGTTGCAGCATTATGAGCTTGATGTGCCTTATCATGAAAAATTTAAAATATGTATACGATTTCGAATTATCTGGGGATTGGCGACCACAGTCACGAGTACTATCTTATTGATCGGTTGATTCGTCTTGTTTGACTCTTCTATTTCAGCTGCAGCACGAGGCGAGCATTTTAAATGTGAAGCTTATTAAATCTTCACTTAAGTAACAAAATGGGTGATGAGTTTTGGCGGATTCAATGGTTGTTTATATTGAAGAGAACCGCGCGGAAAATATTGATACAGACTCAATAATAGATGCTTTCGAATCTCTGGGCAACCGTAGAGTGCGTTGTTTCATTAATGTGAGTTCATTTTTATTTTGATTTTTTACTTGAATAAATATTTACTTCTTTTTTCAATTGAATATTTACATAGTTGTATAAACATAAGTTAGAAAATTATAATTTCATTTAGCTTACATACATATATATATCATTATATGTTTATTAGTTTTTACTCTAGCCCGGAGTAATTTGAAATCCTGGCATTAAAGCCTGTATACACCACATGATGGAATTATATGTGTAGCAGCGAGATACGGAAGAGCCAAGCTAGTAGTGAAGGTTGAAGAGATAAAGAGCCAGAAATCACATTGCATGCATTGACGGGGTGGACTGTGCCGAGAACTATGCACATCAATGCTAAACTGGGAAGCTACAGAGATGCTTGCACAACAATTTCCTAATTTGGAGCTTGAGGACAAGCATCCTCTTGTTGGGGTGGGCATTGATAAGCCTGGAAGCTCCACTCGGGTCTCCAAGCCCAATCCTAAGTATCTAGGATAATACTCAGCCAAGGCCCATGCAGATCTATTCTGAACTATTTAGGCAGCTTATATTATATTTGTATTGCAGTTGTTATTTACGTATATTATGGGTATGTGTTTAACTTTGTGGTAGTGGGTGACTAGGTCTCCTAAAGACTCCGGCCATTACCTTTGTTGGATTTATTTTTTGGTTTTGTACTGGTAGTTTTAAAAGAAGAAGAAAGGATGAATGGGAAAGTTTTATTCCTGTTCTTGGTGGTCTTGTTCTCACCGGAAGAGAACTATTTTCTGCCTTACAATTCTTGCTACTGACTGGGACCTATCATAACTCGAGGCCACTATGTGCGCATATGCGTTGACATAGACCTTACTAAACCCCTCATGTCAAAGTTTGTCCTCCAACGACGGGTCGGAAGGCTAGAGTACGAAGGTATCCATCTGAAAAGAAAATTGTCACATGGAGAGGAAGGATTCGCCAGTAGTACCGGTATGTGGAGGGGAAGGCAACGATGAAGGGGCACAACCCGTGAAAACAAACTAAATAAGGAAGGAAGGATAAGGAGAAACCCAGAAATCTTGGAAGATTTTGGGCCATGGATGCTAGCCCCATGGAGATCTCACCGGATTCAAAAGAAGCCGAATGGAAAAAGACCCCAACAAGGCTATTTACAATGAACACAATTCGAGATATGCTACTTTAAGCAGGAGTTGATTGAGGAGATGGAGAATGACAAGGGTGAAAGAATTGGCCCATGCACAAGATTGATAACTACTTGGTGGACCCACAACCTCTTGCCCCATCTGCTTAACAAACCAATACAAGAAAAAAGTAGCTCACACTATGCCACCATCAAAGAAACCTCATGGCCAAACCTTGGTCAGGAGAGTGAGCTAAGAAGCGTGCAATCTTCGATGCTTCCAAGAACAACCAGTGCTTCAAACGCAAGACCAAAGCAAGCAGCCGCCAAGAGAGAACATGTGGTTGTGTTTGGTTCCGGAAAATCAATGGAAATCAAACATGAGGTAGTTAATCATACACAGGCGCAAGTCACAAACATAACTATGCAGTGAGCCTTTGGTTCTACAGACACATCGTGATGATCAGTAGTTCGGGAAGTCGCAGTGTCGGTCATCGACTCGGACGGTCCAGGAATATCGGTCGCTATGCAAAATAAGATGGTTAAAATATTTAAAAATTATTAAAATTTTATATAAATTATTAAAAATATATATATAAATTAAGGAAGCTAAAAATTTAATAAAACAAATTATTTATCATTTCATGCTAAAAATATATATGTAATTATAATTTTTTCATGTATTTTTAAAAGTGTATTGAGATAGATTTAAAAATATATTTATGATTTCATACTAAAGATGCAAATAAAAGCAAATAAATTTATTTATTTTATATATTTTCTTATTTAATATTTAAATTTTCTAAAAATAACCATAAATCTTATTTTAAAATATAAATACATTTTTACATTTAATAAATAATATGTAATTTTAAAAATAACTGCATAACAAGTAAAACCCATTTAATTTATATTTATTAAATGTGATAATCTAAAATTTTTAAAATCCTAAATCATGTTAAAAAGTAAAAACAACAGGAGGCGATTTGTACACTAGCACATCATCAAAAAAAAAACTATAACAAATTTACAAAAATAATCACGGAAAACTTGGTTCATCAAACCTTGGAATGGCAGTGGGGGCGTTAGAGGCCAAAATGTGTGACTGATAATTCTTAATGTCCCTCGTGTCGGAAGGTGTGAGCAAGCGTTGATTGGACTAGTTCCTAGTTGGAGAACAATAGCATGATCACGGGCTTGAGAAGGGGGTAAGGCTTTAGGTTCGACAAAAACATCAGCAAATTCTTGAAGAAGCTAGATGATTGGTTTCGTGTGTCCGGCGAGGTTACTATTCACATAAATAGTGAATTTTGTGAGTAGTGAAATTTTGTCGACGGTTCCGGTTTGTCGACAGAGGTGTTCTAATACACGGTGGTTCGCTTGAATAGTCAAAAATGATTCGGAGATTCCAGATTCAAGAGGGAGAAATGGCGGGCTCTCATGTGGAGGAAGGTGGCGAGCAAGTCTGGGGTAAGGACTCTGGTCCTTCTACACGGGGTAGGAAGGACAAGTCTCGTGGCCATCTCTAGCCTTGAGGGACGATTCATCAGGCTAGAGTTGGGTGTGGCAGACACCAAGGAGGGGATGGACTTTTTGGAGCAAAGCATGGAGAAGGTCGTGAAGGATCTCAAGGTGCAGATCCAAGACCTTTAAGAGGGGATGCAAAGCTAGTCGATTCCTGCGGTGTCACACAAGGAGTTCGTGACTTTTCAAGACAGAGTCTTGAGTATGCTCGCTAGCTTGGAGTAATGGGTGGAAGTCCTGACCAAGCATGAAGAGAAGCTGAGGCAAGAGGTGGCCATTAATAAGACAGCATTGTCGGCTCGGTTCATCAGCCGCTCACGAGGCACGAGGTGGAGTCTTAAAGCCACACACGTTCGGTGGGAAGCGAGGATTCCATGGCGGTCGCCAGAATCATGATGGATTATGAGGAAAGCATGTCTTCTAATGACGAGGGCTCAGGGTTAGCCTGGCTTCGGGTGGGAAGAGGTGTCCCGGGGTTGAAGGCGGCTAGCGGCACGGATGGGGAAGGGTGCCAGTAGTCTTGCCGGGCATGGGAAGGAAGCGAGTGTCCTACACTAGGAAGATAAAGGCAAGCGCGAAGCAACGAGTCTACGCAGATGAAGTGCTTCATGCGATGGTCCACATTTGATGAGAGATGTCACAGGTTCGATACCCTTATCGAGAAAAAGTGAGAAGGCAGTGGAGGATGCGCTGAGTTCGATCACGGATATTAGGCGCCCTCCAAGTCATGCCCAAGGCTAGTCCTCAAGGGAGCGAGGCAGGAGAGCAGTTCTAGGTATTCTCAGACCACAAAAGTCTTAAGTACATATTCACGCAGCGGGATCTCAACATGAGGTAGTGTAGGTGGATGGAGTACTTAGGAAGACTATGATTTCACATTGCATTACCATCCTGGTAAGGCAAATGTGGTAGTTGATGCACTCGGTCGGAAATCACGGGGAGTATTGGCCCGATGGATTCAGTGGCGAGATGCTCGGTGTCGGACGGTTCGGGTTTATGCTACGATTGAAGCGGACTCGGGAGTATTTTAGGGAGTTTGGTGGCTACGCTTTCCCTACTAAGCAAGGTTATCAAGTCCCAGGGTGAGGACATAGAGATATCGATCCATCGGGGGCTAGGGTATGGTGGAGTGCAATTGACGAGGGGTTGGTAGTTCACACGGATGGTAGTCTTCGGTCTGAGGCCAGGTGATGGTTCCCAGTTGAGTAGAGTTGAAAGGGAGATGAGATCCTAAGGGGTTTCCATTGCTCTCGATTTTGCAGTGCATCGAGGTGGCATGAAGATGTATATGATCGTCACCCGGTCTTGTTGGAACCAAAATGAAGAACCGCATTGGAGACTTTATACGGAGATGTCTCACGTGTCAACAGGTCAAGGCTGAACACTAGAGGCCAACGGGGCTACTCCAGGCTTTGGAGGTAGCGGAGTGGAAGTGGGAGCACGTCACGATGCACTTTGTGACCCACTTGTCAAGGACATCGTAGGGGCATGACGCGGTGTGGGTTATTGTGGACCGACTCACCAAGTCAGCACATTTCTTGGTAGAATGGATGACCTTCACATTTGAGGAGTTCGACAGGTTGTATATCGATATCCGATTATATGGAGTGTTAGTCTCTATCGCATATCGGATCGGGATCCACAGGTTGAGGCTGATTTTGGAGGAGTTTCAGGCCATGGGGACCACGGATGAGGATGAGCATAGTGTTTCATCAGTAAACGGACGGACGGTCAAGGAGGACTATCCAGGTTTTGGAGGACATCTTTGTGAGGCATCGTCTGGACTTCAAGGGTGTTTGGGATGAACACTTTTCCTTGAAGAGTTCGCCACAGCTAAACGATTATCGGGCGGTATATAGATGATGCCACATGGGGCTTTGTATGGGAGGCAGTAGATCTCGGGTTTGTTGGATGGAGGTGGGAGAGAGACCCTCATGGGTCGGTTTGATCGGGGATACCTCGGAGAGGTGGAGTGGATCTGGAAGCTAAAGACTCTTTCTGATGAGCCCGAGGCGGCAGAGCCGGTCAGTCTGACACATGAAAGGACACAGTTCCTCTGCGATAGGGGAATATGGGATTGGTGTCGAGGTATGTCGCCCATATGTAGTTGAAATTTTGACGGGGCATGTTATTTGAACAAACGGATGAGACGCCTTGAGAGGCGAGGGAACTCGGACAGAGGAGTTCCTACCTTCAGCTAGATAAGGGCCGCAATGATGAGAGATGTCGGCAAGAGGAGGGCCTTAGTGCTTGTGCGATGAGACATGCACTAAGTAGTGGTGTCGAGTGATTGAGATCGAGCCCGGAGGGCATCGGCGCATGTGAGTCTTAGCCCGATAATAGGCGTATGAGTAGGCGGCGCGGGCCGCGGAACCTTCGCGTGAGCTTAGTGCTTAAACATTAGAGACACCCTTGTGGAGGCCCAGTGGTGGCGTAATCTGCAGGCGGCGTGCGAGGCTTGTCATTTACCTGATGAGCATGTCTTGAGAGGGCCATTGAGATACGGACCTTCAGGCAGTGAGAGAACAGGTTGCTCAAACAGTTGGTGCTCCGGAGGAATTGTACTTGGGGAGTCAAGTAGCAAGCCTGAGAGGCAATTTGTTATAGAGCGAGGGCGCCAGTCGATGCTGAGCGAGACGACTGCCTTGAGATGTACTTGACGAGTAGTGTCGAGAAGATACGCTGTAAGGTTAAGCGAGTCGGTGCCTTGCGAGATCTAGGCGTTCGACATGTGATGGAGGCGCGACTATAGGAAAGTGGGGACAATCCGCGAGAAAGTTGATTGTGAGAAGGTTGGTCTAGCGCGGGTTAGACGCCGCACACGTTGGGCCGAAAAAGTAGGCGTGTGACAGTTGGTATTTATCCACGGGGTAAGAGGCCACGGTTTCATATCGGTTAATGGCCTGCAGAGTTTGTAGTGTGCATCTTTGGTATTCCATGCGCTCTCCTCTCCGAGAGGCTTTGGATCGGGCTAGTGGTGGATTGGGGAGAGCTTGTGGTTGATGCGGATGAGACCTTGAGGGAGAGGACCCGGTGCAGTATCATGGGCTGGCCGAATAGGTTTTGCGCGGTAAGACCGTGGTGTGAAGAGGTGTTAATGACAACAACGAAGTAGTGGAGGAGGTTACATGGGACACGATGACACCATTCATGCTGACCACCCTTCTTGTTCGAAGAAGGGACCGGATATTGCCCGACGGTGGGTACATTGGCAGTGCACCAGATAATCCGGGTAAGTTACCGCGGGAAGCGGTGAATGGATCCTCAGATATCTGCGGGGTACTACGGGCAAAATGCTTTGTTTCAAAGGTGGAGATACGATACTAAGCGGTACATTAGTAGATCTTGATTTAAGCGGGAAATGTTGACATCGAAGAACCTTATAGGGTATGTCTATACTCTAGGAGTGCTGCCCAGGTGAGTTGGGGTTCTCGATTCACGAGAAGATAGTTGCTCTCTCCACAACTGAAGCAGAATATGTCGCTATTACAGTAACAAGGGCCGTGACCATTGATAAGCGAAGTTGTGTTCGGCAGGTTGGCTGAGCCAGGAAATATCAAGACAAGGAGGACTTTCTTTGCATTGATCGAGTGAGACAGATTAAGTGAGTCTTTAGTGGGAGATTGTCAAAATGGAGAGCTCAATTGTCAAAGATGGAGGCTCAATTATCTAATATAGGCTTCAAATATGGAGGCTTAAAATTGTCAATAATTTGGCACCAACGCTCCATTTTCTTCGCTTGTTAGGTAGCTAATTTTGGCTACATCCCTCTTATTTTTGCTATAAATAGAGATGTTGTGTAGAGAGGAATCCCATCCCACACATCCTACACATCTTCAAATGGAAGAGAGAGAGGGAGTAGGATGAAGAAAGAGAGGCGAAGTGAGAGAGAAAATTGAGAGCAATTTTCTTGGAGTGTTATGGCTGTATGTTTTCTCCTTTTAGTGAAGATCACGGCGGCCAGATGGAGTTGGCAAGTTTGTGTCGAACCACGTAAATATTGTGTGTCGCTTGATCTATTTATTCATACTCCTCTCATAAATCTGGAAGATAGGGAATTGTGTAATTTTCCCAACAGGAGTCTATCAACTTCAAAATTAGGAAGCATAATAGGAGTACCTCTGATAAGTGGGGGTGGGTCACGACCATACACGGCTCGAAAAGGGGTAGTCTTGGTGGCTAAATGGAAAGATGTGTTGTACCAATACTTTGCCCATGGTAGGCACATTTAAGACCGAGGGATTAGGGCTGCCAAAACAACGTGGTAGGCTTCAATCGACGATTCACCACCTCAATTTTCGTCGGTTTGAGGCGATGACAGTACTCATTCAAATTAAATACAGCGATTTAATTAGAGAAGCCAATCAAAAGTACTAAGAAACTTTTTATCTATGTCAGATACTATAGATTGAGGAAATCCATGGAGGTAAACTATCTCATGAATAAAAAGTGAGGCCATTGACTTAGCAGAGAAAGGATGTGGCAGCCCAATAAAATGATCATACTTGCTTAAACGGTCGATTACCACCAAGATAGAGTCAATACCCTATGATAACGGAAAACCCTAAATGAAATCCATCGAAATATCCTCCCAAATATTGTTTAGAATAGGGAGGGGTTGAAGGAGACCTACAGGTGCCGGGTTAGAGGATTTATTTTTTTGGCAAATTTCACAATGGGTGACAAACTGTCGGATATCCGCTTTCATACTGACCCAATAGAAGTTGGCGGCCATGCGCTTGAGAGTTCTGAGGATTCCAGTGTGGCCTCCCATGGACCCGGAATGTCCTTCCCTCATGATGATAGGGACAAAGGGAGAAGAAAAAGGTATAACTAACCTGTTTTTGTAGAACTACCAATCTTGGATAATAAGAAGCGGATGTGAGGTAGGGATCGGTCAGGCTGAAAAATGGATCTTAAATAGGGATCTTGTTGTACTGTGTACTCGACTACTCAAAATCCACTAGATAAGGTAGAGGTCACGGCTTGTAGAGAGGCCAGGAATGGAGGCGGAAGGTACTCGAGATAATGCATCTATTGCTTTATTATCAAGGTCAGTGGCCCGAACGTCAAAGTAAAATCCCAATAACTTGATTGAAGAATGTAATGGGGCGCTGATGTTGCATAGGAACAACTCCCGCTCCATTATCTAAAGCATCGAGTTTCCAAAATAAAATTTGAGAGTGAAGTCGGAAGGGCTGGGGCCCCAGAACTAAGAACCAATACTTGTTTAGAAGTTGGTGGAAGCATTTTCAGCTTCCAATAGACCAGTGGCAACTATGTTTTTTAACTGATCAGTCAATGTCCTTGCAATCTCTCTGCCACGCAATCTCGATGGTAGCCCATCAATCCAAGAAGCCCCGCAAAATCTTTAGCGATTTTGGAGATGGCCAATTCTACATAGCGGCCACTTTGGTGGTGTCAGCTTCTACCTTATTGCAGAAATATATGGCGAATATTTCAATTTAGGCTAGCTAAATTGGCACTTTTCTGATTGGTAAACAATTGATTCTTTGCGAGCAAGGTGAGGACTAATCAGAATTGGTGGATGTGATGATTCAGGCGTTAGTACACTAGCACATCATAAAAAATAAAAAAACTATATTGCAAATTTACAAAAATAATCATGGAAAACTTGGTTCATAAACCTTGGAATGTAGTGGGGCGTTAGAGAGGCCAAAATGTGCGACTTAAGGTGCCAACATCATCTCGTGTGTCCAGGAAAGATGTGACAGCGTTGAGTGGACTAGTTCTCGATTTAGAGAAGTGTGCATGATCAGAGCAGAGGGGTGAAGACTTTGGGGTTCATTAAAAACATCAGCAAATTCTTGAAGAAGCTAGATGATTGGTTTGGGATTGCTACCTCTTGGTGAGCTGGTCAGTGGAAATTTGGCTGCATAATTTGTTCAACAAAATGGCTTCACCCTCTCCTTTAAAAGCCTTCAACAATGGTCTGAGAGAAATAACAGAGCTACAGAGACTCGGATCACTCTATAGGGTTACTACCAGCCCATTCTGTTGGAAATTCATGGCAAGATTTCGCCAATTAACTTGCATCCCCCAACATCTCGAGCCATTCCATTTCTAATATTTACATCATGTAATGCCTAGTTTTAGAGGAAGGAAGTCAGCCAAATACTTCAATGTTCTGAAGTTGCAGCACCACATCCTTACATAGACCCTCACCATAATGGAGAAAAAGACATGTGCCCATAAGAACTCTAAAATTGCAGGTGTTGATTGAAGGTATACTTAGTTTGTCACTAAATCCGTAGATATAAAGTTATGGGAAGCCCCACATTCAATCAAAACCGACCTCCCTAACCCGAATTCTACCTCTAAGCTATTTGTAGATATGTATTTACAGAAGAATGAAACTAAACTATATAAAAACAATTTATCCAAAAAGTTTTTTATTTTTTCACATTTTAAGAAAACATTTTAGAAAATAGCAGATTAAAAAATTCAAAAAACCCATCTTAAGAAAGAAAAAAATCCCACTGTCAGAATCATCCTTAACTTCGTGGGAATGGATGAGAAAAAATATCTGTTTATTCTCAACTCTCCATTACCCTGTACGGGGGCCTTTGTTTCACATTTTTGCACATGCATTGGATCCCATTATGAGCATTACAAAACACCCCATCCTTCGGCTTACTTGGAATGAATGTAACAAACATCAAACACTATTGTGGGAAAAAGTCAGACTTCAAAAGCCCCAAAGCCCTTTTGCCAGTTCTACTGACCAAAAAACATTTGAAAGTTTTCAACCTAAAACAAAGAACAATTAAAAATCATTTTTTTAATTTTTGATAAGCAAAGAGCTGAAATATATTCATAACAGGAGCACAAATGGCAGCTCAAAGGAACACATGGAAAACAGACCAGACAAGAAGAAACAAACAAAGAAGCAGTCCAGGGCTGGCAACACAATTAAAACTCATTGCAGAGTATTCCAACACAACAAGAACAATTAAAACTCATTCATCCGACGTCTTTTCTCTCTCTTTTTTTTTTGCTTCCTTCCCCATTGCCTTCTCTTTTTCTCTTTGCTTCTTTTCCCTTTCCCTTTGCTTCTCCCTGAAGAAAGATAGAAATTAGTATTATCTCTGATATGAAAAAAAAAAATAAAAGGCTACCAACACCGATGAATGCATACATACATTAAGACATATATGCCAATGATACCTCAAGCCATATGCCTAATAATAATTCAAGCCCAAAATTAGGAGGGACAACATACCAGTAATTTTCATCACTGCCAGTTGATTTGTTGGGCAATACTCTTCCTCTATTAACATATTCAAAATGTAGAGATCAGTAGCAGTTTAGTTACAAGAGGTAATTAAAACTGTTCCAGGAAGCTTGGTGTTAGTGTGCAGTGAAGTGATTCGAACTAAAACACTCACATGACAGCATTTTTGATATCAAACAATGGGACTTCTTCATATCTGCATTCAATATTGGTGAAATCATAAAATTGATGCCTCAAATAACTAACAGCGTTGGAGTGGAGGAGAAACTCTATTCTGTAACAAAACATAAAAAAACAAAACCATAAACATGATCCTTTCATATGGCACCAACCCACACATATACTCCCCCTGTGGGCTTGTATCAGCCAGAAATAAATAACCAATTGGTGAAAAGCCAGGGATTTTTGGTTCAGTTTTTGAAGGATCAAACATTAACTCTATTCGGCGGCCAGCATTCCCCTCAGGCCCATCCATGATAGCCCACAAATTGCGATCTGTTACGCGCTTTGTAAGGATAATATCCTTGTTTCGCACGTCAAATCTCCCACTCATAGCCATCCGTTCACGAGATTGGTAAATCTTCTACACATTCCCATGTCTCCAAGAAGCGAGTGGTAGAGCAGTTAAATATCACCGTTATCCATGATACAAACAATATTCTACAAAACACGACAGTTAGCAACAACCGGACACTGGGAAAACGAGGGGTTTGGCAGGGCTCGCCGATTTCTCCGTAATGGATTCCAAACTCAAACAGAGGCCTGCTACAGGCCATGTTTGAAAGAATGTATATTTGGCCTCCAATTTCCTCAACGACCGCATAAAGCTTTGGACCCAACATGGGTTTGAGTTTGACGGGCTTGGATCGATGGTCAGTGAGATCTAACCTATAAACAGGGCAAGGCGGATCTTCCTCAGGTAACCCCGCCCCATAAACCAAGGAATAGTAGCCACTTAGAATTCAAGGGGAGAAAGCTATCGTCGCGGATCCATTTAATATCAGTGAAGTCATTTCCATAATCGCAGTACTCACCACCGAACATGTAGAGAAAATTTCCCAACTTCAATAAACCCATACCTAACGGTAATTCACTCTCCACGAAATCTAGAATTCGCATCGACGGCGGCGGTGGTGCTACTGCTGGTGATGTTGCGTCTTGATGATCCTCATCTCTTGGTATTTTGTCCATATCCAGGACGAAGACTCGACGATAGGTGAAGATACACCAGACGGTTTCATATTTCTTTCGGACCAGAGCTAGGGTTATGGTAGGGTTTTTGTCACCCAAATAAGAAAACAATTGGCCTTTCGAGTTGGGTTAGGATTTCGTGTCAAAGAAGACATACGGCCAAATCCTAAATAGGTTTTGTTTGTCAGAATTTTAATATTAAAAATAATAATAAAGAGAAAATTAAAAATAAGTTTTTTTTTGAGATGATGATAAAATAGAGTTAAATTCTACTTTTATTTTATTTAAACTTATTAGTATAAAAAGAGTAAGGGCTAATTTGATACTACTTCCTATAACAACATTTCTAGGCAAAATGTTCTCTCTAGTAGTGATTCTATTAAAAACGTTTTTATAGAAATTTTAAAAGTTATTCTACCAATGTCTTTTATAACATGTCGTGTAGTATTAAACACTTTTATATCATTAAAATTATCAAAAATAACATTTAAAATTTCATTATAAAATAGAATATATCATAATTAATAACAAAATTTATTACAAAATATATAAATACATAAAACTTATATATATTAATAAAACCTAAAACAACAAGTATATAAAATTTAAAAATATTTAAATTAATGAATAAACATATAAAAATATTTATATTAATAAAAAACATAATATAATTATTTTATGATCATAAATATTTTAAAAACATTGCATTAATAAATTAACATACATAAACATTTGTATTAATAAAAACCTAAAATAATTATTTGTATAATTGTAAAAATATTTACAACAACGCATGAAAATATTACCAAACAAATTTTTGTTCTAAAAACACTTAAAAGTGTCTTTAATCCTATAAGCCCTTTTAAAAAGCACTAACAAACTAGCCCTAAATAAATCAAAATTGAAAATTTTTAAATAATTTTATTGATATTTGATTTTGTTTCTTAGATTTTTTTATTAGACAACCAAATATAATAAAATCATTTTTCAAAACAAAATCCCAATTACCAAAAGATACAAAATCAAACAGGGATATATATTTTTCTCTCTCGAAGCCATAATTGTCTCTTCCTCTATTTTCTCTTTCAGACTCTTCTTCGTTAGCCTGAAGGGGTAATCTTTGGTCAATTTTTTTGCCTAATATCACCCCTTCCATCATTCTTCCCTATATCCAGTTTTATTTTCCAATAACGTGGTTTATTCCACATTGATATGGGTTTTCCTTTAATTTTCTTTGTATTTTTATGTTTTTTCACTAACCTATTGTAGTGTGTTTTGTTGCCAACTTGTTGCGTGTTTCGTCGACAGATGGCTTTTTCGTTGGTTTTCGCGTTGGCGGTTCAGATGTTAAAGTTTTGATCTAATAAAGTCATCATATGAAATTCAGTTTGTCAATATCTTTGCCGTCTGGAATCTTATGACATGTTTGGTTCCTATTTTTTAACATTGTTCTTGATAACAATTTTTTAAAACATAGAGAACACCATGTGTTCTTTAAAAACTTTTCTTTGTTCTTGAAATTTAGTGTTTCTCAATTTTTGCATTTTTAATTCTGTGTTTTTATCAATTCTATTGATAAACCGAATCAATAGATTTATCCATTTTCATAAAAAAAAAAAAAAGAAAAAGAAAAGAAAAAAAAAGATAGATATTAAAATTCCTCAATAAGGAGATAAATATAAGAACACTAATAGGATGGATCAAGTTTTGGATTAAAATCCAAGAGATTATAAATTAAACACAATCGAGAGCACATTTGTGTATCAATCCAAAGCATAAAGTTCTAGATTGAACTTCAAGTCTTATTGGTATGATAGACACAATATATACATGAAGGGAAAAAAAATATGGAACTTTTTCTTATGGGTTGCAATGTTTATGCCCAAGATTCGCTTCGTTGTTGCATTGGCTAGATTATCTCGCTTGAGTCATTAATGGAACCACAAGTTGATCAATTCTTATTCCACGACACATATTATGCGCAAAAATAGCCTAACAGTTTCAAAACATGTTTAAGGTATAAAATAAAGTAAATGAAATTTTTCTGGAATTTAAACCCTAAGAACGAAAAAAAATATACAGCCCGGAAAATTTATTGGAAGCCAACTAAATTTGGTAAAAATGTCAAATGAGAACCTAAGGGTCATAAATGAAGAATGTAATTTCCAAAATGTAAATGAAGTGAAATGAAATGTAGTGTTAAAATGGAAAAAATGAGAAAAGTGGATTTAATGAGAAGGCCAAACAAGGCCTTATGAAGAATTAAGACTTAAAGACCAAATTTGGTCTTGTAAAATGCCATTTCTCACATTAGCAAAAAGGGGAAAGAGGGAGAAAGGCTAGGGCCAGGAGCCTTCTGGCTCGGGGTAAGACCCCGAAGTTCTGATGAGGGGGCAAGCGTCATCGTCCTTGGCCGAGGTGCCGAGGGTACTAGGTCCGCGGCTTCGCTCCTCCTCTACTGCAATGGCTAAAGATCCTCCGGGTAGGGCTGCCAAGCCTCCGTTAGAGGTTATGCCCATTTATGTTTGGAGCCCTCCTGCGTAGAGCATCGAGCTCCCACTCCTCCGATGTCAGAGGCGTGGGAAGGGGTCCACTGGAATCAGAGACGGATTCGTTGCCCTTAGTAGACTTCTTTGTTGGGGCGATCGTTTATTCTTGAGTGACCCAGCTAGACGGATGCTCTGCCCAGTTGAAGAGGCTACGGCCACAATCGCTTCGAGGTTGTCTCAAATCAAGTCCATTTGCCTTCACTTTTCCTTCTCATCGTCGTTTTACGTTATATATTAATTCTACCCCCATTTTTTGGCAGATGGCTACTCATAAGAAGTGCTTGGCGAGGAAGGTCGAAGCGGCCAGGGCTCCATCAAGGCGGCAACCTCTGAGTCAAAGTCGGCTCCACGACCTCGAGAGGCGTCTGCGAGCTCGGATACAAAGCTTGACTAAGGATAGTGGGAAGCTTAAATCCGACCTGAGGCATACCTCAACCGCTAAGGCGCGAGCTGAGGATAAAGAAAAGAAGGCCCGAGAGTGCTTCAAGGTTCTTAGAGATAAGTGGATATTATTTATCCAAAGCGTAAGAGACTCAGCCAAATACAAAATCAAACTCAATAGAATGAAGAAGCGGGAATCTGACACATGACTTCCACATTGGGAAAAACCCATCAAACGAGGAAACTCTTTTTCTGCTTGAGTTTGTACTTTAATGAAAAACAAAGGGTTGACAAAGGCGAGATTACATATTTGCGGACTTTGCTTGAGTCAATTAAGTGGATTTCTTCGTAGTACGCCTTTTTTACTCTTTGCTCAAGCTAAATAGATTCGGTTTGTTTGTATTTTGTTTTTCTAGGACTTATTGATAAAAAATTTTAAAAATGTGAATAGAAGGCTTTTGTATTAAGAAAGTCATCTTTGCAATAAAAACACCGCCTTATTATGAGGAGGAGGTTAGCAACACTCACTATTCAATGTTAAAAACAAACAACTTAATACTTAATATTATTAAGTACTATTTAACAATCAAAAGTTGAAAAAAATTTCTATTCGGCGTTAAGTAAAAAAAGCATTAGCATAGTAACTAATTGAATAAAAGATTTTGGGTTTTAAGTGTTATTTATATAGTAGGTATAAATGTAATTTAATAAATAAATATACTAATAAAATAGTTTAACTCGGTCTATTTCGCACTTACCTTCGAGTTGAGTATTTAGATACTCGAACTCGACTTAATTAACTCCTAGTCAAATTCGACTATTTTACGAGTCGAGATCGAGTAGCTTAGGAGTAGCTTGACTCATTTACACCCATAATAGGGCCTACCTACTTGTATACATACTTGGCAATATGCACCAATTATTGTTTCATGACTAAGAGTACTCTCTCCTATTGGTTTGTTTATTCAGTTATGCCACACATTCTTAATTAAACCCCATGTTGTTTCTTTAGGTACTCACTCCAAGAGTCAAGTCTGTAGAAGTTGTTTGATTGATATGTGTCATTCATTAGATTGTAATTTCTTCAATGACATGATATCCTGAGCTCTTCCATCTAAGTACGGATATCAAATTGGATCATAAAATAGAATATAAATTAAAACTTAAAAATAGATTGATGACATTGATATTGTTCTTTTAAAATATCTTGTGTGGATTTAAAGATTTTAGAATAGTTTGTGAAGATTTTAAAATTTGGTTTTTCTAAATAGAAAAGTCAAGAAGGAAATTTTAAAAATTCATAAATAAGTTATACCAAAAAAAACACACAAACGATCTATATCGAAAACAAATTGATTTAGAGAAAAGGCTAAAACATTCCATTGGATTAGGGCTTCTTATCACCATAACTCTATCTAAAATTACTATAGTTATTCATCAATCATTGGTTAGTATCATGGGTCGCTAAAATTTCTACAAGAGTTGCTTTGATTTTGCTTATAATTTTTTTATCTTGAGATTTTTTTGGACATTTGTCATATTTACTTGGATTAAAAAAAAATCTCTGCTATGTTTATAAGTCGCGTCAACATTAAAATGGTTGGATATGGGAGGGAAAGGGAAGGGGTTCGAGTCTCACTGAAGATAGTTTACTACATTATATTAAAAAGTTAATAAAAAAGAATTTCTCTGCCATTGAAGCAGCTTGTTGCTCTAAAAGGAATTTTATCGGTCAATAAGAGAATATTATTAATCAGATTAAGGTGCTTCAATCTTCATAAACAACAAAGGATGGGGCCTTTTCTATCGGGGTAAGACCCATTTGTCATATTATGGGCATTTATCATATTTTGGGCAGATTGTTTTGGGCATTTGTCGTTTTTTTTTTTTTTGGTATAAGTTATTTATGAATTTTTAAAATTTCCTTCTTTTGACTTTTTCTATTTAGAAAAAACAGAATTTTAAAAGGAAAATAATATATTTTAAAATCTTCACAAACTATTCTAAAATCTTTAAAATCCACAAGAGATTTTAAAAGAACAATATCAATGTCATCAATCCATTTTTTAATTTTAAATTTTTTATATAGGAGAAGGACTTTTGTGAATTCATCTTCTAAAATTGAGTTGGAGTTGAACTGAGACACAGACCCTCCTCAAAATACTATGTAGTGTATGCATGCTTTATAACTATTTGTCAAGAAGCTGTCTTTTAAAATGAAAAAATTTGCCTATTTTATTGTCAATTAATTGTTTATAAAACACAGGATTTGATAATTGTTTAGAGTGTTTTTCTAAAATCATATTTTACTTCTTTACTTGAAATCAAATATAGGAAGATATTTTCATATTATTACTCTCAATGGAATGTGAGAACTTATATAGCAATAGATGAATAATACTGATCCTATAATCAAGCTATTATTCCTATAATCCAAACTATGTGTCTAATGAACCTACCCACACTTACTGTACATGTACATTGGCACTAGAAAAGGCAAGAATCACAACAGAAGGAAAGAATCACAACCTTCCAACATTTTAAACTATTTTTCTATAAGAATTAAGAAAGATGCTATTAAAAAAATAATAGGAATGTGGGTGGACTGGACGGACCATTACCATTGCTGGAAAATGGAATTCTCTTTGACGTGTTTTTAGAATATTCGGTACATAACAAACTTATATTTATTTCCACATTAAAATTAAAGTGGGTGGCCCACTAACCTGATATTGTAATTAAAATACTCAATATCTTTAAAAATTTATTATAAGATGTTTACCCTTGATGGAGTGGGTAAATTATAATAAATAGAATTTATTACCGAACGGTTATTTATAATAAATATAATTTATTATAAAACTGGTCTTTATAATAAATATAATTTGATATGAGCAGTTATTTATAATAAATATAATTTATTATAGAGCGGTTATTTATAATAAATATAATTTATTATAAAACGGTTATTTATAATAAATATAATTTATTATATGAGCGATTATTAAATTACGTTTATAACGGTTTTGAGCGTGTATTCTTGGCCTCTTCTCCTATCAATAAGTTATATATAAAAACCCTTCATATGCGATTTAGAAACTCTTCCATCAATCACAGAAAACAATTCTATATATCAAAGTTTGATAAGAAGAAGAAGATATCAATGATTTAAGATCTATAAACTGAAGGAAAATCTCTCATGTCTGCGTGTTCTTCAAATGGTATGCAATCTATATGTTTATTTTTTTTTAGTATTATTATCAGAGATGAGTTTGAATTCGATGATCTGAAATATTGTGTGTTAATTTCCTTATTAAGGTTTACAATTGGTATCAGAGCTAGATTGAATTTAAATATTCGAATCATTTTGTTTATAAAGATTAAATTTTGAGATTTATCACGCTTGATTCGTCTCTAAAATGAATAAAAAATAAAATAAATAAAGACCATCTTCAAGCGAAGGAGAAGATTTTATTACTGTATTTAATTTGGATCAATGACGGTGGCGCGGTTTGGCGTCGGTCAGATGGCCGTTCGGGCGCCATTACTAGCGAGCGGTTTAGCGTCTTCAATAAGGAGAAATATAGAATCCAAACAGTTAGCTGGGTGTCATTATCACTTATTTGAATATGGTGAAATTCTCTTTTAAGATGTCCACATATCACGTGATTTGAACCTTTGTGAAATTATCGATGAATCGATTTCTTGATTTTATTATAATTGATTATTGAATCGAGATGATTAATAAAACACTATTTCCTTGATTTTTAACTCAAATAAAAGAATTAATTTCATCTTGTGGAAATTTTATTCAAATGACAATTTATAAATGTAAGGTTAACTAATTTAGATGGTTGAAGTAACCCTAAATTAGTGAGCCTTCAGCTGTTGATGGTGCATAAAGGAATAAAGGAGACTTATAAAATTCTTAATAATTCTCTTTATAATTGGGAGAATGAGACTAGCTTGAAAGGAGAGTCAATTTACGCTAATTATTAATTAATGGTTTTTATTTTGTGTTGCTTAGAAAGGTAAAATGGATGCGAAGGTAACGTATAAATGACACAAAATAGTAGGTGCTAAGCTCCTCAAGTGAACATTGGATATGTTAAAATTCACCCAAAGGAGAATTTTAATGATATCAATAGTTCATTGCTATTTATTTTATACTTGAGGCCTTATTGTGAGCATTATTCTATTTTGTACAGTTCCCACTTCTTTACACTCTCTTGCATACACGGAATATTTGTTTTTGGCGAATTCAACTTTTTTGATGGTATGAAAGGGTTCAATTCTCGCTGGCGTGTGGATCTTGGCGGCTTTAATAACGGATAAACCTCACGAAGCTACGGATGGCGTTTTCGAGGAGCAAGTGGAGCAAATCAAAAGCACAGGCAGATCAACGAGACTTCGGTCTGATGTTTATGAAATGACTATTGCCAATAATATCAAGACCTTTCTCCCTCAAGTAGAGTTTGCCTCGAATTTTAAAAATTTGTTGAGGCGCTTCAAGCGCGATAAGTCCCCTTGCAGGCACATTGATGGCTGAATTGACCACCATGAAATATGATGGCCAGAAAGGTATTTAGCAACATATTTTAAACATGACTGAAAAGGCTGCAAAGCTTAAGGCACTAGGCATGGGTATGGATGAGTCCTTCTTAGTACAGTTTATCCTTAACTCACTTCCATCACAGTTTGCTCCATTCAAAATCCACTATAATACTAACGAGGGATCAGTGGAACATAAGACCAGAGCTCACCGATAAGTATACAAGAGGAAGTGAGATTAGAACAAGAAAGGACATAATCTTGCTCTTTGTAACTCATGGAGTCATGAAGAAAAAAAGGGAAAGAACTTTCCACCTAAGAAAAGTGGACCTGGGGAAGGTAGCCAGAGTCATGATGGAAAATTCACGGTAAGTTGCTACTTTTGTGGCAAGAAAGGGCATGTGAAGAAGGACTGTATCAAGCGCAAGGCTTGGTTCGAAAAGAGAGGTATAAATCTTTCTTTTGTATGTTATGAATCCAATCTTGCTGAAGTTCCTTCAAATACTTGGTGGATTGATTAGGAGCCACAACTCATGTGACTAATTTAATGCGGGATTCCTTACAGCAGAAACCAAGGAAAGTGAAAAGTTCCTCTATATGGGGGAAGCCGTCTCAAGGTTATTTGTTAGCTTTTATCGCTTAAGTAGGAGACGGGTCATCGGATGGATCTTTTAAACACTTTTTATGTACCTTCTGTTCTAGGAATTTGGATTTCCTTGTCCAAATTAGATGCTCTTGGATGTGTTTTATTCGAGTTACGGACAATTAAGTTTGATGAAACGAGTTATTACCGAATTACACGTTTATAACGGTTTTGAGCGTGTATTCTTGGCCCCTCTTCTCCTATCAATAGTTATATATAAGAAACCCTTCATATGCGGATTCAAGAGCACTCTTCCATCAATCCACGAGAAAACAATTACGTATATCAAAGTTTGATAAAGGAAGAAGAGATCAAGGATTTAAGATCTATAAGGCGAAGGAAATCTCTCATGTTCGCGTGTTCTTCAAACGGTATGCAATCTATATGTTTATTCTTTTTTAATATTATTATCGGAGATGAGTTTGGGTCGATGATCTGAAATGTGTGTGTTAATTTCCGTATTAAGGTTTTACATTATAACCCAATCCGGCTCATTCAGTAAACGCTTTGTAATTCTCTCTCCTCTCATTTGCTCTAAGTACTTCCAGCATTTCTACATTCCCTCTCAATCTCTCTTCGATTCGCTACGATTCTAACTGCTCTTTCCTCTCTTACATTAAACTTTTAAATATGTTTGGAGACTAAGAAAATGTAAATAACTTCGAAGTTTCTTTGGTTTCTTGGGTTTCAAGTGAATTTTTTAACCAATTTTGATGTTTGATTTGTATTTCGATCCTTCTTAACTCCATTGTGGGATGATCGTTGAATGTGCGAGAGATGGTTATTCACCAAATCACGGTGCGAGTTTTTTGGATAGAGATCGGCCTCGGCTTGGCAATCCGAGCTTTTCGTCAATGGCCCCGGTGGAAGGCTGCTCGGAGGAGATCACCTCCCTCGATTACGTAAACAATGAGGTTTTAGTTCTGTTCCATTGATCTTTTATTTTTTGGAATTTAATCCCTAAATTTGAGAAATTAAACCTCTCGTGAAATGATTGCATATTATTTTCCAGTTCTTCTAAGTTTGTTGGAAGGCAGTAAATTTGAAATAACTTTTGTAATTAAAGCGAAAAGTAAATTTATGTTATAGTATTGGAAAATAATTGCTATTTGAAAATAGGATTGAGAAGGGATGAAAATCATACTAAGGCATTGAAATCTTGAATGAACTTTCGGAAAAAAAAACATTAGATGAATTGATATCACACATCACTGGCGGTTCGAATTGCTTAGTAGGTTCGGGGGGTTCTATAGCGGGACTATGAGGAAGGCGTGAAAGCTTGTTGTATAGCGGCCAGCTATGGATGGCGGTGAATTGTCATCTCGAGATTTATTGCTTTATAGATTTTTTATATGCCTTCTTGGATATCTTATATTCTATTAGCCTCACAAACCATATCATCTTGCATTTGTGTCTTGGGCTCACGGTAACGAGATGCAAGATGATTCTTCGAAAGATCAGCGGCTTTTAGGCTAAACTCAAACCACTTAGTGAGCTTGTGGCACATGAGGTGGGAAGCCATTAGCAAAGCAGTGCGGAGGTTGGTATGTTTTATCACTTTTTTTACACTTTACATATTATTGAGGATATGTTGGACTAATTTTACATTTTGTGATCCTGGTAGACTTATTGATCAAATGAATGCATAAAGTTAAGTAAAAGTAGTTTCTTGACTTAGCGGGATTTAGTAGGTCAAATACATAATTTTTTGCTTTGAATTTTGGGAGAGAGATTTTATACCCTTTTATGTAGTCAAAAGAGGTTTGTCACAACAAAATATTTGCTCGGTTGTTTTCTAATGTTGGAATAGATGGCGAGCTAATTACTAAAAACATAATACCAATTCTTACATTTTCCACCCATGAATTTTAAAATGGAGGAGGATTTTGATTGAATATCATGCTTCCTAAGCATCAGTAAATCCCCAAAACCCATATTGCCACACACCACAACATGGGATTATTTAAATAATTTTGATTCTCTATAAATAGGATCAGTAACAAAAGAAAAGAATAATTTAAATATATTTATTCTTAAATATTTTGTGGGGATACTATGCATTGAGAAAATCACGTGAGCATATATTTTGTTTTGTGAATTTTTTTGCGGTGAGATTTTTTTAGTTAAATGTTTGTTTCAAGAAAAAAAAAAGTTCCAAGTTAATTGAACTAAATCAATAATTGTATGATTATCAATATGCAACTAGAAAAAGAACATTCTGATCATATAATCAAATTTGGTTGAAGATGGTTTTCTTTTTTTTCTTTTTTTAGTCCTCTTCGTGTGATTGATAACACAGTGAAAAATATTTTGAATGGAAAAAAGTGAATAGGAAATATCTTTATCGTTTGCTAAAAATATGAGAGTGAATTAAATCTTCATAATCCTAAATTATATATGATTAGCATAAGAAAATTATATTTTTCCTTTTGTTTCCCCAATTTTAGTTAGATCACATTAATGTCAGTTGAAATAAATTGGAGCATCAATATTTGATTATTTAACCTTGATCTGAACTATATTCATGGCATGTGCATCGGTCGGACTTTTGTTTTGGCGACCTAATTGTGTTCTTGGGCGAGAAATGCGCTTAACGGCTATATTCTTTCTTATTTGAGATACCAGATTTTCTCTCGTGATGTCTATTAGATGTATTGTTACGTGGAGGTGAAGGTGAAGGTGAGGCGGAGTTCGGGATCGGGTGAGATGAAATGGACTGAATTATAGAAGGAATGGATCTTGTAGAGGGAATTAGGAAGAGGAGTGGGTGGCGGAGAAGAGTATATTGAATTAGAGCGGGTTTAGAAATAGGCAATGAGAATGTGGAAGTGGGATTCGTTGAAATGGAAACTTGGTTTCATGAAATTTAACAGCATGTGTACAAATGAAGATACGTCGAGAGAGGTATAATGAAGACAAGGTATCCATATGAGAGGGAACATAGCGAGAAAAACACATGGAGTAAAGCGATAGGACATCTTGTGAGCCATGTGCGATCCGTGATGGAAAACATCAACCACCAAAACTAAGATGGTTGTAATCATGTGTTTAATGAGAACATGAAAAGGGAGGGGACTTGGAAGTTTAGAATTTTTATAGGCAAAATGTTGATGAGTTATGCATCTTTTTGAAACGCTTGCATCCAATAAAAAGTTGGTAGAGAGGCTTGAGCTAATAGAGTTCTCTCGGCTCTTCCATTTTGTTTAGGTGTGTGAGGCCAAGAGAAGCGGTGGAATATTCCATTAGAGTCCAGATGGGAGTGAAGGGCAATGTATTCACTCCCATTATTAGATTGAATGGATTTAATAGAGATGCTAAGTTTGTTTTCAACAAGTTTTGAAAGGGATGTGAATACTTGAGAACTTGGTCTTTTAAATATAAGAAATATGCCCATGTGTCAT
This sequence comes from Tetrastigma voinierianum, assembly GCA_016808115.1. Classification (NCBI taxonomy): domain Eukaryota; kingdom Viridiplantae; phylum Streptophyta; class Magnoliopsida; order Vitales; family Vitaceae; genus Tetrastigma; species Tetrastigma voinierianum. The sequence continues at coordinate 80,241 of JAEQBH010006165.1, forward strand.
TTGGAATAATCATCAACAATGAGGAGCATATACCGAGCCTGAGTAGAAGGACAAGGGGATGGAGCCCTTAGAGTTAATTCACAGAGGAGGAGACAGTAAATGGCTGTTTATGTGATTTAGCCAGTAGACCAAAAAAAATAAAACCATGATCAATGAGACTGAAGAGCGAGTTGGTGAAGTTGAATGAGAATAGGTAGTTGGCCAGATTGAAGAACATTCATTCTATATTCGATCCCGTCTTAGAAGAGATGGGGAAGAAGAAGAAGCAAGGTTGGTTAGAGGAGGGAGAAAAAAATTGCTCAGGCTTAGGCGTGGCTCTGATACCATGGCTCGAGTAGAGAACGATTGGATAAACCATCGGTCAGAATCATCTTATTACCTCAACGGTTGTCTGATGTTAAAGAGAAGCAGGAGAGAACGAGGAGAGGAGCAGAGATGTGATTAGATTGTGTTAAAAGAGATGGTGATCGGTTAAGAGGTTACAGTTTGAGTTAGAATCTTCTTAGAATGGAAAGGTTGTTTGGCTATAAGGGTTCAGCTCAATTAGGAAAGCACATTATTTCCAACATTGTCAATCATGATTTTTAAGTTATTAAAAATTTATACTTGTTTGATTCTTGAAAATTTTGAGTGAAAATGTCAAGAAAAGAAAATGTACAATTGAAATTTATGGATCTAACTCATGCGCACCATCACTTGGAAGTTATTGGCGCGTATGGTGTGATGCGGTACAATAAAACAATCACAAGCCCAGTTTGTATCACAGTAAGTCTAAGCAATATCTATTGCTTAAATCATGGTCCAATAATATCTTTGTCTGATTGCCTTACTTTCTTTCCATTCAATCGACATAGATTGGATTTTCTTTAGGATACAAGTAAGACATAAAAATCACTTTGATTACTTTGTTGTAGAGTTCCAAATCACGTCGCACTCACAGGTTGAGGTTTCTTTGCATGTTCACATACGGATGTGGATAGGTACCTATATGTCTCTTGCTGCGATGACATTTTATTGCATATTGTCTTTTGGAGATGGAGACCTTATGGGTGATTCTTTGTAATTCTCCTTCCTATCTTGAGTGTCTTGACTCTTGGTGAGTTTTCTTAGCTATTTCCATGAATTTGATTGGTGTAAGCTTGGAAGGTTGATGCTTATGTCAATTGAATTGAGAATAGTGTTACTAGGAGTGTTTCCTCCATATATTTTTTCCATTGTGTGACTTGTTTAAAAATCAAATTTTAAAACTATTTTTATTTAAGATAAAAAAAACAAATTTGCCATTATAAAATATAAGATTGTTTTCTTATTCTAAAAACAAAAAATAAAATGTTTTTGAAAAACCTTAATTTTTAATTATTCCTGAGAACTATATTAAAAAGTAAATAAAACAGAAAATAAACCTTCTTAACTAGAAATTAAACTTTTGTATTCTTCTTCCCAATTGAGTTCTCAACTCACAAATAAATAGAGGAGTTAGTAATGTGAGGGTGGGGTATCTCTTCC
>JAEQBH010006166.1:0-192905 GCA_016808115.1 Tetrastigma voinierianum
TCTTCTTCGGGCGTTGAGGAGTGCGAATTGGGATAGTAGAGTTCGATCTGTCTGTTTCTTTTTCGCAAACTTTTTTTGATGGGTTGTTCCCTACTACCTTGTCGATCGGCTAGAAATTTGGATTACTTCTTCTGTCTCTACCTCACTATCCTTGTGGTTACCACGTCTGCTAGTTCTTTGCCACTCCTTAATGTGACAGATTTCACATGTTCGTTACCTTCTTGCCTCGGGTTCACTTCCGAATTACTCGGTAATGCTCTGACGCCTCAGTGAAAGGCGGCCATTGACCCATTTGCGCCTCTAAGTTTCTTAGTTGTGCCGCTTGATTGTTCAATTGGGTGGTATGGTTCTGCAAATTCACCTTGGTCTCATTCATAAAGGCGGTGTGCAAGGTGAGCATTTGTCAAGTGCTTGCTTAAAGTCTACTTTCTTCTCAGGGGGTGGTTCATTCACTCGGGGTAGTGGCATGTTATTCTGACTATTCCTTTATCCATAGTTCGATTGTCGACTATTACGATTGCCTCTGCATCCCTGACCTTGATTCTGATTCTGATTCTAGTATCTGTTCTGATATGCATTGCCTCCATACTACCCTTACTGTAATTGATTATGTTGATTCACATAGCCAGGCTGCTGCGTAAATACGCCTACTGACCTCCCACGTCTTGTCTTTGTCACCCTGCGAGTTACAAATTTACCACGGTTATTACAGATAGCATTTCGCGCGCCTTGTTGCCCACGCGACTATCTAGTTAAGCATGCGACATGGTTTTACCGGGTTCGCGACCTTTTATCGTGTGCACTCTTTAGGGGTTTCCTAGGTGTCGTTATCTACAGGCGGTGATTAGTATTAGTAATTGTATCCTCCGAGATCTGCGTGAGCGATGTGGTTTTCTTCGTAACCTCCCGTTGAAGCATGTCGATGGTGTCTTTGGCTAAATTAAACTAGCGGTTATAGAGCATTAATGGCATCCACTTAGTTAATTTGTGATGTGGGCGTCTCCTCCCGATAGCTCATGAAACTCCCGAGCCTTAGCTGGGTTCTCCCCCTCAAATTGTCTAAATGTAATTTCTTGCACCCGATTAAGCTATTTTGTTAGATTGGAAAAAATTTGGTTGAGAATTACGCACGAGTCATTCCATGAGGTGGTAGGTGCGGAGATTTGGTGAATTGACAGATTAGCAACCGGTCACTAGTGACAATGGAAGAGCGGCGGTCACGAGCTCTTTGTTTTCCATTATAGCGGTTGTCACGGAACTTCAACCTCGCTTCGGTCGAGATGTGCGTGGGTTACTCACTAGGTAACTGTGGGCTGTATATTATTGAGCATCACGCAAAGTTACTCCTTTTAAGCTTTCAAGTTGTTAAAACGTATGGGTGGTCGGCGTATGGCGGCGAACAAGCGTGGTGGCAGAACAAAACTCCACTCGAGAGAATATGGGGATTATCGTTGCATGAAGGGGTGTGGTGGCTGGTTTCTATGGTTCCATCATTACCGTTCCGCACAGGATTTCTATGGTTCTATCCATTCTGTTCCACCTGTGGTTTATCCCTATCATGAATCGTCTCGGTCATACTGATGCCGCATGATTTCAGGGCTGAGTTACGGGCTTGTCTACGTAATCAATGAGTGTCCATTCTGTCAAGACTATCAGCGCCTCGTGATCTATCTTTGCATACACTCTAAATACTTTCCTGAAATCACAGGATGAGATCGAAACCAAATCACAGCACGGATGCAGTAAAGGAGAACATTTAAACCAGGAATAAAAGTAAAAAATAGCAAAAATAAAAAATGATCAATAAGTGAGAAGAACTAAACAAAGTAAAATTGATCCAAAGTACTATCTATGGCACTCATTGGCTAATATCAACATCTGTAAACTCTCTCCAAGAACGGAATAAAACTTGATAAGTTTCGTGGAGTGTGTAAAATTGTAGCAGGAAACGAGAACCCGTGTGCGCAAAATATATGCGCGAGTTGATGGGGAATAGTGGTTGGGTCGCGTCGCTCCTCAAAGATAGCTGTTGACTACCTGGACACTGACTTCGATAAGATTCGATCTAACTTGAGAGATTTACTTATCAAATTACTAGAATTAACAAAACTTAAAATTGGATGTGTTGAATTCCTCATATCGATGATGAGAACCTAGGTCACCGCCTCCACTACACTTGATGGATGTCAATTCAATTAAGGACTTATTAAAGTATTCTATATGAGTTAGTCATGGTTGATCTTTCCTTATAAGATATTCTCTCTCGAGATTTTGCTTGGTCATCTCTGGCTAGTGGGATGTATTGCATCTCTCGCTCAACCCTCGACCAAACGCCTAAATGTGCAAACCCTAGGGCTACACTCGACATATGGAATATCTCTATTCTTCGACTCACCCAAGTGTTGCTTTAAACCACACCTTAAGTCATCTTCTCGATCTCAAACTCGCTAGTATCACTATTGGCCGTGATAACATGTAATTAAATCCAAAATTAAAGCAAACATATGAACTCATATTAATATTCAAATAAGTCAAAACTGAAAATCAATCAATCAAACTGTGGTTAGGGTTGACAAAACCCTAGAGAAAAGAATTAGTTTATCATATTATTCATTACAGATTGACGAATTCGAATCATGAAGTAGGTTGAGGGAAGAACTCTAGAAAAATCCGTCTTCGATTTTTCCAATCTATTCTCTATTGATCTCCTCTCGCCTGTATCTCCTTTCCTTTCGATCCACCCATTTTCGTCAAATTACTTCCTTTTATACTGATTATGGGCCCATCAATGGCCCGGTAAAATTAGGGTTCTTCATGTTCTCGCTTTGGAAAAGGGGTGCCTCGCTACGCCAGATAAGGTTGCTTTCTGGCCACGAGTAGTCGACCCTTTAAACTCTAGTCTTTGTTCGCTATTATGCAAGAGGGGTCTTCGCACGGCGGCGCTACAGTGACGAAGGGTTCGCCACGCATACCAGCACTTCTCGCTGTCCCATCTTGTCATTTCGCTTCGTTATGTTTTTCTCGCTTTTAGCTCCTTTGAACCTAACATTTTGCGATTCTAAGGTGAACAATTTAATATGAGGGACGGCGTAATAATGAAAAACTATGAATCATGCATTTTAGCTATAAAGGACACTGAGAATTCAACTGAAATGCACGCATGATTCATCCCGATCAGGAGCCATGGAGGAAGACTGTCAAAGGGCTCTGGAGCCGTCTTTTACCTATGGTTGTGGGTGATGTGTGTTCAAACACAATATTTGTGGAGACAACTAGAGATTCCAAATTGTATGCCCGACTAATTTTCTTTCAGAGTGCTTTATGAGCCTAGGTGCCTCCCGCTGTGTGTATCGTAGAGGTGGCAGGGAGTTCGTAGAGTTGCCCCTCTTGGGGATTTAAATTGAACATCCACTTTTTCTTCTTCTTTCTATTTTTTTCGTAATGGCCCCAATGTGGCCACTCTTCTTCTTCCTCTTTCCTTAGTGGCCCCAATATAGCCGCCGGATATATCATCATGTAACTAATGACGCCTCGCGTAGATGCATATGAGATGCTAACTCTTGGTAACAGGCCCAATATGGTCGTTTGACATATATCACCGTAGCCACGACACCATCGCGCATTTATGATATATAACTTTTTGTAATTTTTTGAACAAACAACCCTCGGCTAGGACCGATGCTTTAAGGACACTGATGTTAAGTTATATCCAGCTAAGTGCCCTCATTAGGCTTCGGCCTTAGTGGGAGAGCCAAGTGCCATGGCTGTACTTAGGCACGCACCATCAGCCTCACGGGGGGCTATGCTTTGGCATGTACTACTAGGCTAAGGACCAAGCCTGGTATTGCAAAAGTGCTAGCATGCATGGGATTTAGTCCGGTCTTCTGGCAGAGCCACACCGTCTTTTGAAAGCGCCAGATATCTGCTCCATATCTGAATTCGTGAGTGTTAGCAGGCTAAGAGCCACAATATGGTCTTTTGAAAGTACTAGCAGGATATCAAAATTACATATGGACTTTGTGAGCGTGGCGTTTAAGAGCCTGGTCTGCATTCGGAGGCCAAAGCAGATATCGCCAGTATTTGGACTTTTTGTGAGTGCCAGCAGCTAAGAGCCACAAATACCGGTCTTTTGAGAGTGTCGCCAGATACCAAATATATCCGACTTTTATGAGTGCCAATAGGCAAAGAGCCATAGTTTGGTATTTTGAGAGTGCCAACAGGATATCATCCATATCTGAACTTTTGTCAATGCCAGTAAGCTAAGAGCTACAGTCTGGTCATTTAAAAGTGCCAGCAGGATATCAGTCATATTTGGATTTTTGTGAGTGTTAGCAGCAGAGCCTACATTAAGTGATATTTTGAAAAGCAAGAAAGTTATCAAATTCCATATTTGACTTTTCGTACATAAGCCGCAAAAATTTCACTATATTTTAAAGACTATTTTTATTGACAGTACATTTTTAAAGGAAATTCCATCGGTAATATTCTTCTCGTATGTGTGCATTCCACATTCGGGTAATGAGTCCCATCTAGCTTATTCAATGTGTATGATCTGGATGCTCCCACTCGGACTGCCGTATACGACCCTTCCTAGTTTGGTTGGAACTTCCCGTCTGTTGGGTTAGCCGTGTTTTCAAAGACTCTTCTCAAAACTAGGTTTCCGTCTTAGAATGTTCGCGGATTTACCCGCATGTTGTACAGGTTTGCCAATTTTTGCTGGTATGATGTTATATGTACAGCTGCAGCTTCGCGGAGCTCGTCTGCCATATCCAGGTCTTTAGTAACGACTTTAGCATTAACCTCTTCAGAAATTCCAGTGTGGGCATCCTTATTTTTGTGGGGATTATAGCCTCCATCCTATACATAAGGGTGAATGGCAACATCCTAGTTGGTTTCCAGTTGGTGGTTCTATAAGCCCATAGAACTATGAGTAGCTCATCAACCCATTTTCCTTTGGCTGAATGCAGACACTTTTTCAAAGTCGCAAGTCTGCTGATGATTATGTCCGTCCATTTCTTTTGGCGGGTAAATGTAAAGGAATACAAGTTCTGACTTTCAGCTTGCTGTAAAAATCTCGTGATACCCCGCTATCAAATTGTGGCCTACTGTTAGTCACTATCGACCGGTATTCGAACTATCGACTGCATGTTCTTCCATGTTTTCAAATTGGATGACGTCTTCGGTTCTCTGCAATGGAGGCGAAGGCTTCAAATTTTCCTACCCATTTGCTAAAAATAGTATGCTGCTACCAAATAATAGCTTTAGCCGAGGCAGCAGAGGAAAATCCAATCCGCATCAACCCCCACTAGGCAAAGGGCCAGGGGCTTGTTATGGTTGTCGCCTCTGAGTCGACATCCCGAGATTTGGCTCATTGGCCGGCAAAAATGGGACATGATCATTTTAGCATAAAGTGATCGCATCCGCCCCATGGTCAGGTTAGCAGCCTTCGGTATAGGCCTATACCAAAGTTTTGCTACCTAGATGGTTTTCACATATTCCTTCATGGAGCTTTGCCAATACATACTACCCGTTAGGTGAAGTAGGCATTTAAGATATGGGCTATTTAGAGAAATGTTTATACAAATAATTGCTCACAAGAGGAATTGAGCCACTTAACTTAAACTCTGGCGGGCTTCAATCCTGCAATATCCGGAGTTCTCCCGAGCTAAGTAGTGAGCTATTAGAGTCATCCAGAGTGACATGCTTCTTCATCTGCTTACCTAGTTGGCGGCAATTAATCGACATCTACCGGGTAATGCACAGTATATAACTGCTTTCAAGGCAAGGATGCAACGACGGCCGCTAAGGCATTCGCTTTTCGCTTGAAACCCTTGGGCAGCTCTGGCCTGCCATGTAAGCTTCCAACTTGCTTAACCAAGTGGCCACATACTTGGTCATGCACTTGTCCCGCTGCCAGATTCCCACTACCCGTCCTACCACCGCTTGAGAGTCACTTGTACGATGCATCTTCTCTGAGGATAGTGGAGACGTAAGATCTATACCGGCTAGGATTGCTTCTTGCTATTCTACCTTATTGTTGGACGTGGGAGGGATTTTTAACCGTATAGCCCGCTTCTATCCTTCCCCCGATTTGGGGCTTTAAGTCAGGCTAATACCCACTCCCGTCACGAGAGCACACATCCACATTAAGGATCCACCAATCGACATCACCCAAGTCCACGTCCTGTTGAGGGATTTCTACTAAAAAGTCTGCCAATATCTGTCCCTTTATTGCTAAGCAGTGTTTATACTGGATACCGAACACAATTTAGGCTCAACAGCCCACCGCCATCATTCCTTTGCCAAGTCGGGTTTACGATGGTGCTTCGTGAAGGAAGATTGGTCGCTGACATGAAAAGGGTGTGCTAAAGTAAGGACGGAGTTTTTTAGCCGCCAGCTAATGAAAGCCAAAGACCGCTTACTTCGAGATAGGTATATCGGAAGCCTTACCACGATGTGGATTTACTTATGAAGAACACCGATCTCTATTTCTGCCATCTTCTTCAACAAAGCTACACTACTACATCAAAATAAGCAGGTAAAAGATAGAGTGTATCACTCTGCTTCGGGCTAGCCATAATTGGTGGTTCGTGAAGTACTCGCTGATTGCCATGAAAGCCTCGGTCGACTCCTCATTCCAACCTGGCCACTCGCCCCTTGGGGGAGTGGTAAAACTACGAATCTGGCTTCATAAATAGATATGAATCGCTTGAGGCTCGCCAAACAATCAGCTTAGTTGGATGCATTCTTTTCTAGAGGTAGGAGCCTGAGATTCTATAATATCTTTAAGTTGAATAGGATTGGCCTCTATCACTCTCTGTGTTACCATAAAGCCCTAAATCTCTAGCCTTTCGAACCGATTCTAAACGATTTTGTGTGGGATCGAAGTTTCATGCCATACGTGTGCAAAGAGCCTCAAAAGTTTCTTGCAAAGTTTTGTATGATCGAGGTTTTCTTTGACTTGAAAGGCATATCAACATGTAGGACTCCACGCTTTTGCCTCAACAATGAAGTCACCGAAATATTTTGTCACCAAATTCTCCGATAGGTTGCTCTAAATTATTAAAGCTAAAAGGCATTACTTTGTAGCAAAGACAACCCGTAGGGTGTAATGAAGGCTATTTTCTCATACGAAGGGTGGAATCTAGTGGTACCTAGAGAAAGCTTCCAGAGATGACAACATCCCATGCTCGGTTGAGGCATCAACGATCTGATCTATACGCGACGGGGGGAAGCTATCTTTCTGGCTTGCTTTGTTGAGGTCCGTGTAGTCTACACATACTCTCCACTTACCGCCCTTCTTTGGAACAACTACCACATTAGCTACCATCTTATTACTTTTAATTTCTACATAAAACCCGCTGTGGCATTGTCCACCTCTCGTTTGAATACTGATGTGATCTGTGGGAAACGCCTTACTTTCATCTTGCATCGGGTTTGGTCGCAGTGGATAATATTCAAATGTGAGGCTATCCTCGAGCCGATTCGGTCATGTTCAAGGATTCCAAAGTAACACGTATATGATTCTAGCACATCATTCTAATGCTTTCTTTCGGGCTGATAGCAGAGAACTGGCTGTATGTGAACTTCTTCGGCCTTGTCCATTACCACCGACCTGTGGTGGGATCCACTAAGCACGGTCCTTTCTACCCCACTTAGGTGGCGAACTGGTTACAGTGAGGGGTGGATTCTTTGAGGGCGCCTCCTGCTTCCTTCTTTCCCCTCTTTCGTCTCAGATGGATAGTTGATAGCATCAAGCCGTGCGACCAATCGATCGCTCAAGAGGTCTACCTAGCCCACGTTGGTTGGGCCAGCTACTATCCGTGGTGAGGCGTTGAAGGACGACCTTCATCGATTGTAGCCAGTCTCGACTCCATTATGTGGCAATGTAAGGCCCCAACGATCACCAGAATTGGAACCCAGCTGCGACTGCCCTTCAGGACGGAGCGTGACATCTCCTAGCTGGTTGTTGCGCTATTGAAACCATAGAGGATTCACCCTACTTAAGTTTAACATTCTGATGAAAGTCATCCCTGTTGAAGGTAGGTAGCCGCAATAAGTCTACCATACCGTCAGATCTACTATGTTCCTATGGCCATTAAAACCGCGAATACATGTAGAGTACGAGTGATCATGACGGGGTACAAATGATCCCGTTTCGGGTTTATTGGAGGAAAGGATATGGGGCCATCTATCGACTTGGTTTTCATGGCGCCTCCCATGTGGATAGTATTTGCATCTGAGCTCTGATCGTGGCTACCTCAAGAGCTTTTCCGTCAAGGCGCCGATTGATACCGGGCCATCTGACGCGTCTCCAAGTATATAGTCTACGCCAGCTCTGATTTTAAGGAGGCGATCATGCCAATTGTAATCCCCGTCAGGCCCATTCTCCCCGAGGTTGGGGCCGACATTCTTCGAGGTGCCTGCTTTGATTTATTTTTCCACCAAGAACTTTAGGCTTCAAACTATTGGCCTCAGGCTCCATGATCTCGTGATACCTAGCATCGATGGATGGGTTTATCTCGAGGGATCCCTCCGATCGGTGCAGCCACTTGAATCGGCAAGTCACAATGAGGGTCATAGATGTTCAGTGGTATGGCCAGAATTTACAGGGGTTCCTTTTCTATGACCTGATCATGGGATCGCTTTTAGTTTTTGCATGACCTCCTTGGCCTGACGCTTCCCTCAGCTTTGTCGCTTCACTCTGACGGCTGTGGATCACGACAAATTGTGTTGTCATGGATATTATCTTCCAAAATAAGTGGAGTACCTATCTCGCCCGCCGTATAATTCTTCCATCATTTCTGCTGGGTCTAAAGATACAGGTGGAAGAAAAGGAGTGGATGGCTCGAAGCTTCTTAGAAAGTTCTGAAGGACTGCGTCCATGCTATAAACCTCTACCTACTGGACGGCTTGCCCAAACCTCCTTGTGAAGTCTCGTATGGATTCCTTTTCCTGCTTTATAATAGTCTGCAAAGAGCTAATGTTCTTCTTTTAACGTATAGAACAAAGATATTGGGAGCATGAATGCCACCCAAAGTTTATAAACGCTGCTCATTGAATTATGCCGGCTTTTGTGGAACCAGTTAGCAGCCCTCACAGACTAGTCGGGAATACTTTGCACAATAGATCTATCGTTGTTAGCGTTTCAATGTCATTGCTTGATTGCAGCTGAGAATGATCATAAGTATTATTAGAGTCATCAAACACGGTTAAAGTCGGTATGACAAACCCAGGTATTTCAGAATTAAGAATGTGTTGCCCTAGTAATAAGAGAGTACGTTGTCGCCCTCGAATCAAGGTTGTAGTCTACATATAGAATGTTGGTTCCAGACCAAGGCGGGATGCATAGGCTAAGACCAGATCATCTTGCCTCTGTAACACTAACGAAGCTCGGTGGGCTTGAAGCGGCGATTCCCGCTCTTGCCGCCTCTCTTCCATAGCCCGGTAGGCGCCACCGACGGCATCTGAGAGCGTGGCGTGCGAGTGCTTCCCTTCGCGATTTGGCCTTTTTGTCGCCTCTTCAAGCATTCCTTTCTAGCGAAGAGACTCATGGATGTGGACCTCGCTTGAGACAATTCATCTATCGAGGCGTCACCGCCATCGGAAAGTAAAGGGCTATTTTCCTATATTGCGCACTATTGGATGTTCAAGACGACGCTCATCTTGTACCTCCTTCCAAGGTCGCACTCTCTCTACTCCGGCCCGCAAATGACTATTCTCACTTGCAAACTACCAGCGAGCTTGTAACTCTTGCACCCGTCTCCCGCCCCGCTCCTCCCGCTTCCTTCATCTTCCATGTCACTTGAGGAATGACCTCAAGTGTTTGATGAACAAATTGTTCTCGACATAACGGTTGCTTCGGCAGAACTGATGCGAAAGGAGTCGAAGAGTTCCGTGTAATGGGGTCATGAACAATTGTTGAAGCCAAGCCTCAGATTCGTCAGCTGAGACTTTATTTGATTCTACAGATGGCGCCAATGTTTGGACTGTGGATCGACTGGATTCCCTAAGAGTCAAGTTGTGGGGTATTGATCATTGACCCGCCGAGCATCAACAACGCTAATGTGAACTCTAGAAAAGGGTGTTCCTAAGTGGTGGGCCAACCACCCTTTTGATGATTGCTAACAAAATGGAGATGAGAAGCAGAGAATAGGTGGGCTGGAGTTGCTCTCACATTAATTTCTCATTGGGATCTTCCTGATTTATAGGCAATGGTTTACCAAATCTCCCTCCTAACTCGGGAAGGAATCCCCTATTTTTATGGATAAATATGCTTTTCCTAATCAACGATATCTTCCTACGCGCGCTGGGAATGACTGTAATCCAGATTATCTCTCCAAGGAGTAAGGGATTCGGTTAAAATTTCACGATAATACTCCATGGCGAATTTTTCTAGGTGCTTATTCGTAACAAACCTCTCATATGGAGAGAATGGCTCATCGACTGACTAGTTCGCATGTGCCTCCTCAAGCAACAAATTAACCTTGAAGAGTTTGACCTTACTTTCGGGTGGCCTCATAGATTCTCCGTCGAGAAGTGTCACGGTCTTTGTGAGGTGAGTAAAATCAGGCCGTTTAATGACACAGACCCAATGAGCCCTGAGCCCATCGAGTAACAGATCTCAGAGATCATGGTACTCACTATTAAGCATGTTGGATTATTATTTTAGATCATGGGCTGTGTATTTATGTGATTATGTGTTTGCTTATTTTGAAGATTTTTACATGACATGGTTGAGTCGTGTTTGTGATGTGATTCCGACCAGGCAATCCCTGAGAAAAACTAAATGATATGCAGAGGTGTTTCTCATGGGCGACATCCTGAATATGGAATTCAATAAACGTATCAGTCAACGCAAAATACCTAGGGAAAGTCTGTTCTAAGTCCTAGGTGATAGGAAGTTTATTTATCAATTTTTTTTCCAATTCTGATGCAGTTAGATAAGTGGATGCATATCGTTATCTTTGCAACTAAAAATAACATGAATAAGTATGCTAAAATAATAGTGTAATACTTAATTTCTTCCCTCGAAAACACTGCTGATGCTAATTTGACTTGCTAGTAGCATGACACTGCATAACATTTTGTTAACATGAGCAATCACTGTATATATATGAACCATATTTTGGTGGTCACAATTACAAAAAAAAAGTAGTTAATCACTGTTGTATTCTAGGAAGTTTGTTTACTTTTTTCTTTTGCGTGCCTCACTCCTCATGACATCTACTAGTGCTCACGTTTTTTTTTTTTTTTAACTCATATACCTTAGATTTAACCTATCTATCTTAAGCCTAGCACCTCATTTATTCGAGGGTCAAATTAACCCACTTTTTTTAAACCGTTCTACATTCGATTTAGCCCACCTACCTTAAGCCTAGCCCATTTACTTAAGCCCAAACTAGCCCATTGTCATGTCACCTTAGGACCCATTGCCAAGTCACAACGGGTCAATTGTCACATCACTTAGGCCACGTATCTTCAAAAATGAAATCTTAAATGTAACACGAGGAATTGAACCCAGGTCCTTTTTGTTGTAAGTAAACACATTAAATCACACCAATTTTAAATAAGATTTTTAACATCCTTCATTTTTATCAATTTTGTATTTTTTTTAAATACTAACTTTCAAACAAATATTATTATTATTATTTTAACTTTCACCATGTTACTTTTGTTATCTAAATCAAAAAATCATTTTCTTTAATTCAAAAAAATTTTAAATTATTTTCTTTAATACTAAATTAAAAAAATCATTCCTTAATTAAAAAAAAAGAAAAAAAAATTAGTTTCTATAATTTCAAATTTTCAAAATGACTTTATTTAATTTAAAAAATGTAAAATTTATGATCTTTTTGTTTAAAAAAAATCTTTAAAATTCAAAATTCATTTTGTTTAAATTTTACAAATCAAATATTCTTTTCCAAATATCCAAGCTTCAACTTCTTATTTTCCAAAGTAACTTTTTTTTTCATTTTTTTAATTCCTTAATTAAATTTTCAATATTCAAATTTCCTTAACCTAATTTTCAAAACTCCAAATGCACAATCAATTCTATAATACCAATAAAATGGAACTTTGTGGAGTTGACTCTATACTAAATAAATGGGTCTTGGTGGGGGCCCAACATCTTATGTATGATTTCAACAAATGATTTTGCTCTTGGTTTATAACCCGACTTTCTAATTTAATCATTAATGTTTCATATTTGTTATTGCACTAACCTTGTTTCCTATTGATAGCCTTTTCGATTCATCACTAAGATACACATGCTCTTATCTCATTTGACTTTGATTTTTTTCATTTATTTGTTACACGTTTAATCTGCTCCAAAGTTATAATTGTTGCTTGCTTTTTGGATATCCTTGGATTGATCCATTAGTTTTCATATTAGCCTTAACTTGGTTATTAGGGGCTTAGAGGGGTGTTTCGGCTTACCACCGCACCTTCCTAATAGGTAACCTGACCTCCGAACCTAGACTCAATTTTTTTCAAACTATTTTTTCCATATTAGGAGTCTCATTTAGGATTTTCTTTCTTATTTTGATTTTATTTAAATAAATAAAAATAAAATGCAATGATCTAAACTAAGCTTTCAAAAATGGTTTTTTAAAAATACAAAACGAGGTTTGCCTTTTAGTGGGAAATACATCATAGCCAAAATGTAGGTCCACAAAATAGCTTAATTCGCTAGGAAACCCAGCTTTAGAAGCTCAGTCAAGCTTTGAAGACTAGTTGAAACAAATATGGTACTTTATTAGTCGATTAGTGGGGATTGTTACATATTCATCTTGTATCTTTGCATAGATTGTGCGTAGATTGGATGATATGCTTGAGCTTTGCATGACTATTCTTTCTCTTACTTGATTATCTATTGCTTGACTATGTGGGACACACATGTATCTCCTTTATCTCAAACTCAATGGAATGGGGTCAAGCGGTACCCACCCACTCTATCATTAGAATTTATTATCTTGTTTGGTCGATGAATCATTCCTCGATACGGACCGACCCTTTAACTATGACCAACCAATTGCTAGATTTAAAGGGAAGGGAACAAGGGTACACAGACTAGAGGATAAGCCTCTGAATATGATTCTTAAAATTTTGATTCTTTCCTCGATAGAGGAAAGACTATGGATGAGAATGTCTTATTTTATTGAAAGAAAAGTCGAATATTCTTTTTTTATGAAACCTCTTGTAGAGGAAGAGGAAAAAACCAAAGATTTCACATAGTACTTTTGATCATTTAAGATGATTGAAAGTAGAGAGCGAACCCCTTGAAAAGATTGCAATACCGTAAAGTTTCCTAAATACAATAATAAAACTACTCGTAAAAAAAAAACCTTAACTTCACATCTTCAACTCCTAACTGAAGTGGAAGGAAAGGGGAATGGAAACTATGATCAAATGGAGATAGAATCAGAATCATCCACCGGCCCAAAAGAGATCAAAAAGTGACTTTTGGGTTTTACTCACCGGATACCAAAACTCTTACAGAGGATTCTCTAGTGGCCCCTAACGCCTTTTCCATTCTTTGTTCTTGATAGTACTACGACTCAATTTCCCTTTGATCAGGTGTTTGATAGAGACTCATAATTATCAGGTGTTATCTAACCAAGCTAGTGATTAGGATTAAGGTCTAGTGATGAGCTATATCTATGTTTGTGAGCATTTTGGAGGAGATCGACATAGTGATGTTGATTGGAGTCCGATATTTGAAGACTTGTATAGCCCAGAGCTAGATTTTAGGATACTTATGTGACTAGTGTGCTTTCTTTCTGCCTAAATTTTACACTTAGTTTTGTTTTGCTCAGAGTAGTGAGAGCCTTCACCATAGGAAACCCCCTTGGGATGTCGAGGTAATGCATGTGTGGAGGTGATGACAACCTTGCATGGAAGCACCCTGTCTCTTTGGAGGAGTGTAAGAGGTCAGTATTAAAGGGTTCACTCTTACTAAGGGCCCCTTCAAAAGCCCACCACTTATTTAGAGCCACCTCGACCTTATAAGTGAACTTAGATATTCTTTAGAATTCATTTCCTACATGGGAAAATCGAGAGCCTTTAGGGCCACTCTTAGCCGTAATTAGGTTCGATGTTCTCCCTTTGGTCTCATCTTGAGTGTCCAGAGATCGTTCATGTTTCTGAAAAGCTAGCTGTGGCCACTCCTTGTCTTTGCACGTCATATATTTACCCTCATCACTTAGTGTGTTTAGAGAGCCTCTCCATAGGCTTCGCTAGTCTTATTTTCGGGCTAACGCTACACTTAGTTTATCGTCACTGCTGTTTGATACTCGGCAGGTGCTTATTGATCACTTACCTCTTGCACCTCACACCTATCATGGGCACAATACATTCCTTATCTGATACTTGATTAAATTTTCAAGTCAATGCATATTATTTCCATATAAAAGATGAAAGACATGTTTTTATTCATACATTTTTTCCGACTTGCCTTGGCCACCTTATTTTATCTTCATGAGGCTCGAGTTGAAGGTTGAATCAAGGATCGATAGCTATAGATGGGATATTGATCTCATAGTAGTTCTATGCACTTTCTTTACCTCGGATATTTGATGAGAGTCTCTTAGTCATGTTTGTAGTTGGTTCATAGTGGATATTTTGGTGACTATGAAATTTCACATCATAAATCCAGATTTTACGATGCCACATTAGGACCATGCATTTTTATCACATTTGTTGTTTTATGGGTTCTTTTGTGTCCTTTATCGGTTGCATTTTCATTGTACGAGTCATCTTAGAGGAGTTGTTTGAATCTGGAGTCGCGTCCTTGGAGAAGAGTTAGGTGTCGTTTGATCATATCAGATTCACACCATATTTCAAATAGATCAGTAGAAATGTCAGATGAGCTTGCTTCTACACTCGCTTCAATGCATGATCTCATGGTTGGGATGACTAGGCTCCTGGACCAGTTAGAGAGCTCTCTCCATGAGCCTCCCTCCTGCAACAGCCCATATGGAGGATAGCTCCCTCTTGCTCCGCAAACAACATAGGTTCCTCCACCTGGTGTGTCCTACGGGGCTCCATTTAAGTTATTTGGTTAGTTTGAGATAGCTTCACCACATGCTACTACGGTTCCCATTGCACCATTGCCTACAATCCTTGACATTAACGATGCATTAATCGAAAGGAGGGGGCCGTGATGAGATAGTTATGATACATGAGTGGACTTACTGATGACAGATGATATACCGACGACTAGCCTTGTCGCCAAAGTTTTCAGATGCCAAACATTAATCATGAGGTGAAGGTAGGTATCCTTAAGGGCTTGAGACTTTATAGTCGTATCATGAGGGCACATAAATTAGACTATACAAAGTTGGTTGCTCTGTTTCCTATGTCGCTTAGTGGGATAGCACAAAGGTGGTTTGCTTCAGTTGAGCCTTCTAGACTCCGTACATGGAAGGATGTGACCCATGAGTATCTTACATAGTTTGCTTCCAGTGTTGGTACTGATGTATCTAGATGAGTGTCAAAGGCCACTGCATTAAAGGCCTCGAAGAGACGCTTTTGTTTGTTAGGCCGGAGGGCTGGGCTGGCTAATATGATATATCAACATATGAGTGGGAGTGTATAGATATGATTCTTCTAACCTTTCAAATCTTGTGATTAGCTAGATCGCCTTGCTAGTGTCCTTTAGCTGTGATCTTTAGAGCTTATTTCAGTGTCAAGATTCCGTTAAGTTGAGGATGTTATTGTTCGGGGACTATGATCAATGATACTTTCCCATGATGTTAAGGAGAAGAAGCTTCTGGACCATTTAGTGGAGATTAGAGAGGTTAGCGTCATCACATCACCGCAGGCCCTTCACCGCCACGTTATAGGGTCTCTCTCGCTTTCAGAGTCGTCATCATTCCTTAGCATCACTTCACCACTTATGCTCAACAACCATTCGTAGCTTAAACTAGTATATGCTCTTTGGCTACTATATTAGAGCTCCTTATTCCACAACACCGAATTCTAGGCTCAAAGGACTATGAGACATCTCACCCCATTGGGCATGACTATAGTTTAGGCTTTTGAGAAGCTTAAGTGTGCTAGCTTAATTACTCAATTGTCACCACGCCCTTGCCACGGCCAGTTTCTACTCATTACCATCTACATGAGTTTTGTGCATATCACTAGGGTCAGGGGCATGATATGAGCATTGTGCAACACTTCACCATACCATTCAAGATTTGATTGATTCTGGAGTAGTCACCTTATCTAGCCTAAGTGTGACTACAAACCCTCTGCCCACTTATTCCACCTATGCAGTTCCCCTTCCGCCCATCCCACAATAGAGCATTGATTGGTAATGACAATATTTAGGCATCAATGCACACTTTGAGGCTTTCTTATTTGAGGTTTCTTTTCATCTGATATGGGTTATGTTGGTTTGCAGAGCTAGCACAGAGTTTTCTTGGGTTTAGTCATGGTCCACATCGAAGACGATTCTACTTTACTGTCTAACTTACTTTTACTTCTTAGTTTTTCATCGGGTCTTACATAGAGTCGTTTAGGGAGGTAGTTTCAGTTTGATACTGCTTTTTTATATATGGTTTGTTTGAGAGTCCAATTTTGAGGGTTAAGTGGTTAGTGAATTGTTTGTTCTCATACATCCACTTAGTTATATTATATACATCGTGTGATCTTATCTCTTTCTTTGACTTCATATGGTCTCTTTCCTATGGATATTGCTTTGTGTTTGTCATGCTGGTTCATATCATGTTTCTATGATGTACTTTTCTTACACATCATGATCGCTTTGGCCTGACCTATCATGGAGGGTTTTGAGCTTATTGGCCTTAGATTGGAGACTTGACTCGAGGAGTTAGAGATTGAGACTTATTCTACTCGGATCGGAGTAGCATCTCATTCACACTTGTATTCATACCTTAGCTTCTTTTTTGGACCGATGACCTATCATCATGATCTTTATATTATCATCCCGAGCACCACTACATTCGTTTTCTCCCATGTATACCCTAGCCTTTTATATCGCTTCCTTGATTCAACCAAGTAGAGTTTGAGATTACTAGATTAGAGGAGAGCATTGCATCTTATGAGATGTGACTTATGATGAGAGAGCAGTTCAATTACTTGATGGGATCATCGATTATCTGTGGATGAGACGAGGAGATGAGTTGTTACATGGTATTCAATTTGGGCACTTACATGTGACTGCATAAGTTTAATTTGGCAATGGGGGCTGGTTTACATGGGTTGACAATAAGTAGCTCATATTGAGAGAGCAGTTAGCTGATTTTATGAAAGCGTTATTGCTATACTATGATTGAGATGGTTTGAGAGGTTTTCTAGAGCATCTAACATAAGCTTTCACACGATTTTAGAGGATTTGACATTGTTACATTGGGTGAGTGCTGATCTTTATTGTTAACCATGTGTAATCTCGAGAGCATGATGTATGATGTTGTGGTCAAAGGATGGGTGACCATCGTTTCATGAGCCTTTTATCTTATCCCATACACATATAGAGATATTCGTTGCTAGCCCATTGAGTCTCACATGGATGTTATAGCTCTTCTTGTTACCTCATTTATCTTTACACCAAGTTTGGGGCTCCATGATGTATGGTTTCTTTTGATTAGAGATCTTATGCTTTGACATGACGATAGACATATTGTGATCAATCATTCTTTGCTAATAGATCTTCCATTTTGACATCATCATTATCGCCCATATCACATGTCACCGGAGACTTTCTTTCCCATGTCATTTCACTTACTTACATCTTTACTTTCCCGAGTGCAATCTTTTTATATGCCTTTTTTGTATGGAGGACAAACACATTCTTCCTTTATTTCACCCCTTGGATGGTGATCCAGACATCTTGGTTATGAGAGATTATCTTATCAGTGAGGATTCGTGGCTACATCAATGCATGAGGTGATTTCATTAATGTGGTTTGATATTATATATCTGTCATTATTGATTTGAGTATATATAAAAAAAAAAGAAAAAAAAAGAAAAAAGCAAAAATCGCTTATATGTTCCCCCGCACCACTTTTCTCGGGGCACAAGTATGGTTGTGACATCTTGTTACATCGTATATACGATGATGAGAGTTTGTATGTGAGCTCTTTTTGAGTCGATTGGGCGATATTTGAGTAATTTTGTTACTCCCATTTTAGATATCCGGATCATTGTCTATCCATCACACCATCCATTTTAGGATGTGACTTCCTCATGCTATGATGTGAGCTTACTATCACCTACTCTTACTTTTGTGCTTTTCTTGTTGACCTCCATTCCATTACCTTTATCTATTTGATCATACACTGATTTCTTTTTTCTCTTCCTATTTCACTTGACACATGAGCGCAATCTTATTATTGACGCATCATGTCCACTCATCTAGTTGACATGTGATGCTTCTCTACCCACCATCTAGTGCTTTCACATGACATACTCATGTTCTTGATTCATGAGGTCTCTATACATTACATTAAGTACATGAGGGGTTTGAGGATCTTTCTCATTGGGATTTTGAGTATATTTTCCCTTCGTTTCTTTTACTTAATTACCTGAGCCTACATTACGGTCCAAGTCGTAAGACCACCCTGAGGCCATGATGCCACGCATTATGTTTGATAGCTTACACATGGGCGATAGTTGAGACTGGTTAGAGATCTTTTGGACCATGATGGATGTGGAGTTTCGATGATGATCATATACTTGGGGGTTGTCCCTATTTTGATTGATGTATTATAAAACATTTTTTAACATTGGGATATGGCTACTTTAGAGGTCATTTTTATCAGATATGTACATACTCGATATTGGGGCATACCTATCCTGTTTTTGGCTGAATCTTAAGATGATCTATACCAGTGGCATAACCCTCTTTTCTTTGGATGATGGATCTTGAGACGTTCCTATATTGGAGTATACTCACTTCCAGAGCACAATTTATCGAGATGTCATTGTTTTATTTAACTAGGCATAGCTATCATTGTTTTCGTTCATCAACGAGGAGCGACCATTTGACGGGAGGATTTTCATGCATCGTGGATTTGATGTCATATGAAATTTAGTATTTTTGACATACCGAATGATCTTGGATACCACTATCCTTCATCCCATACCGGATATTTCTCTCGATAGCCTCGTGATTCATGTTCATTTTACCAAACCCTATCCTTTTATCTTCTCGACTCCACCAGCATTTCACCATAATTTATGATTTGCTCCTTTGATCAAGAAAAGATGTGGCTTAGTCTTTGGTTTTGGCTAATCGGGCCTTCAAATTAGTTATTAGCCTTAGTTTTAGCACCTTCCATGATGGCAAGAACTAACGGATTATTGACTAGTTTGTGATGATGTCTTCGTTTTTTTAGAGTTGGCATGTTGAGTCTTGGTTTACATTTTTGTGTTTCCAATGTTGGTCATTTTGATTCCTATTGTTTGTTTTTATTTTATTTTATTCGGCCAATGCTCTGATGCATGGTCTTATGTGGCATCCTTGAGGTTGATTTTTTTCACTTTACCTGCGATCGACGAAAGCATGCCTAAAGTATCAGTAGTTTTAGGGGCATTTTGCTTCTTCATCGCATACTAGGGGCATACCCCTTCCACTGATGTTGTCAGATCATTAGTGGATTTTAGTGTCATTACATTGAGCTGTTGACCTTTTTGAGTTACATATGGGGGCGTATCCCATTTGAGTCACCTTTCACCTTTTTTTCTTTCTTTGGAGCCCAAAGCTTCATTGTACCGTTTTTAGGCCTTGAGCCTTGTCTAGCCCTGAGCTGCTTTCTTTTGTTTTCAAGCTCGGAACTCACTTTCTCGTTTTTCTCTTTTTTAGGCCTTGAGCCTTATTGAGGCTTGAACTCTCAACCTTAAGTTGTTTTCTTTCCTTTCCGAGCATGGAGCTCACTTTCTTGTTTTTTGCATTTTTAGGCCTAAGCCTTATAGGGCCATGAACTGCTTTCTTCCCATGTTATGTTTCTTGTTTTTGTTTTAGCATAAACGACACATATACGATCCATCATGTCTCTTGTTTTGTTTTATATAGACTTATACATATGTTTATTCATCATGTTCTTGTTTTGTTTTAGTGTAGACGGCACCTATACGATTCACGCCCTTTCATTTTGTCTTCTAGCATATACAACACTTATACTATCTGTTATGTCTCGTTTTTTGTTTCAACATAGACGACACCTATATAATCCGTCAGAAATTCTTTTGTTTTGTCATCTAACATAGATGACACTTATATGACATGTCATGTCTTATGTTTTGTTTTCGCGTAGATGATACCTCCATTCTATCCGTCGTTTCTTTCATTTTATGTCTTGCGTGAAAGATAGACAACACATACATACGATTCGTCACGTTCTTCGCTTTGTCTTTCCAACAGACGACAACCATACTATCCGTCGCGTTCTTTCGTTTTGTCTTCCATTATAGACGACACCTATACAATCTGTCATGTCTCGTGTTTTGTTTCAGCGTAGACGACACCTATACGATCCATCGCGTCCTTTCATTTTGTCTTCTATACGATCCGTCATGATTTTTTGTTTTGTCTTCCACCTATTCAATCTGCTATGTCTCGTGTTTTATTTTTGGTGTAGACGACACCCATATGATCCATCACATGAAATTTCTGCTTTGCCTTCTCGAGCATAGACTACACCTATACGATTCGTCATGTCTCATGTTTTGTTTTAGCGTATATGACACCTATACAATTTGTCATGTTTTTTTGTTTTCCCTTCTAGCGTAGATGGCACATATACGATATGTCATGTCCTTTCATTTTGTCTTCCAACATAGACAGCACCCATACGATCCGTCTCATTCTTTCGTTTTATCTTGCAGCATAGACGACACTTATACGATTCGTCATTTCTCGTGTTTTGTTTTAGCTTAGACGACACCTATACGATCTATCGTTGGCTCTCGCCTTCCAACAGAGATGACACCCATACAATCCGTCGCATTCTTTCGTTTTGTCTTCAAACATAACCATTAAACTCATACGATCCGGCTATGTCTCTTGTTTTGTTTTAGCATAGACGCCACTTATATGATCTATCATGTCCTCTGTCAGTCTTCTAGCATGTCGACACCCCATAAGGATTTGTCATGTCTCGTGATTTGCTCGCGTAGACAACACCCATATGATCCTGGTCTCGCTCTTCGCTTTGTCTTTCCAAAGATAGACGGCACCTATATGGATCCAATATGTCTTGTGTTTTGTTTTTTGCTTAGATGGCATCCATAATGATTCGTTGTGTTCTTTCGCTTTTGTCTTACAACATAGACAACACGTTTACGACCACATGTTCTCGTGTTTGTTTTAGCGTAGACGACACCTATATGAATGTTATGTTCTTTCTTTTTGTCTTTTAGCGTAGACAACACTCATACAATTTGTCACGTTCTTTCGTTTTGTCTTCTAGCATAGACAACACCTATACGATCGACTATGTCTCTTATTTTGTTTTAGCGTAGACGACACCTATATGATCAGTCACGTCCTTTCATTTTGTCTTCTAGCATAGATGACATTCTATACGACCACGTTGCCTCTTTCATTTTATTTTCCAACATTTACGGCACCCATACGATCCGTCATGTCTCGTGTTTTATTTTTAGCGTAGACGGCACCTATACGATCCTTCACGTTCTTTTGTTCTGTCTTCCAACATAGACGACATCTATACAATCCGTCATGTCTCGCGTTTTGTTTTAATATAGACGACACCCATACGATGGTCATGTCTCCTGCTTTTTTGTTTTCAACAGAGGCAACACCTATATATGATTTGTTGCGCTCTTTCTGCTTTTGTCTCTCCAAAGATAGATGATACCTATACGCTTTAGCACATGTCTCATGTTTTTTTTTTTTTTTTGGCGTAGACGACATCCATACGATCCATCTCATTCTTTCATTTGGTCTTCTAGCATAGATGACACTTATATGATCTACCATGTCTCATTTTTTTTTGTAGATGACACCTATATGATCCGTCATGTTTTTTTTTTTTTTTTTTGGCGTAGACGACACCCATACGATCCATTGCATTCTTTCATTTGGTCTTCCAAAGATAGGGATTGATACTTTATATGATCTACCATGTCTCATTTTTTTATTTTTTTATTTTTTTTTGAGATGGCACCTATACGATCCATCATGTTTTTTTTTTTTTTTACATAAACAGAGTTTATACGGTTCGTCATGACCTAGGTTCTTTTTCTTAATTACTGGTCCTCCATATGGGTAGAGCACCTAGCACGCTTCCTTGACATAGCTTAGTTTTCTTATTGGTTTGAGCTCATCTTAAGTTTGGTGCAGCTTTCTTATCTTATCCTTGGCATCTTCCTCTATCACTCTTATAGGTTTCTTCATGTGTGTACATTCTCTTCAACCTTGGTGGTCAAACTATCACTTGACTTTGACATCGATTCTCTTACAACCGTGGGAGGCCATATCGGGGAGGTTTGGACTTGCTTTGTGACTTTAGTGGCATCTTAGACTTTTCTTTTTTTATTGTTTGCTTTTATAGTTTTTTAGAGCCTTTTAGGTCGCCTCATTTCGAAATGAGGTTGTGTCTATTGTGGATACTTCTTGGGGTTTCTCTGTTATTTGATAGAGTTTATCTCATTTCACTCACTTTTCACATATTCGTTTCACTTCATTGTGCTTGCTCGCTACACTTGTGAACTATATCGAAAATTGGCATATTTGTAGACCTTCAATTTGGGTTAGGTTTAGTTTTATCATTATTTTATTTTTATTTTACCTTATTTTATTTTATTTTACCTTATTTAATTTTCTTGATTTGATTTGATTTGGGTTTATTTTGGAAAGAAAAAAAAAATGAGAGATTTTTTGGGGGGGGAGGATCAGAGAGAGGAGGACCATGATAAGAGATGACGTGTTTCTTGGGGGAGACACGATCAGAGGAGGAGAGACACGATTAGAAGGGGAGAAGACCATCAAGAAGGAGGGAACCAGAGAGGAGCAACAGGAGAGATCTTTGATTTTCGGTGTTGTTAGTTGTCTTAGAGTAAGATCATCTTTATTCTCCTTTGATCCTGCAATTTTTTTAGGATTCAGTTGGATCTACGTATGTGACGCTATTAAGCATGCTGGATTATTATTTTAGATCCTGGGCTGTGTGTTTATGTTATTATCTGTTTGCTTATTTTGAAGATTTTTATATGACATGGTTGAGTCGTGTTTGTGATGTGTTTCCGACCATGCAATCCCTGAGGAAAACAAAATGAAATGCAGAGGTGTTTCTCATGGGTGACATCCTGGTTATAGAATTTCAATAAACGTATCGGCCAGCGTAAAAATACCTAGGGAAAGTCAATTCTAAGTCCTAGGTGATCGGAAGCTTATTTATCTTTTTTTTTTTTTTCAATTCTGATGCAGTTAGATAAGTGGATGCATATCATTATCTTTGCAACTAAAAATCACATGAATAAGTATGATAAAATAATAGTGCAACAATACTTAATTTCTTCCCTTAGAAACACTGTTGATGCTGATTTGACTTGCTTGTAGCATGGCATTGCATAACATTTTGTTAACCTGAGCAATCACTTTATATGAGCCATATTTGGTGGTCACAATTACAAAAAAAAAGTAGCTGAATCACGGTTGTATTCTAGGAGTTTGAAGTTTGTTTTGTATTTTTGCGTGCCTCACTCCTCATAGTTACGGCCAACATCTGCTTACTCTTCATTTGAAAATAATTTAAGATTTTTACACACATATAAAGAAAATTATTAAAACACGTTTTCTCTTCAAAAAAAAAGACTAAATTATCATTTTTTTTCTCACTAACTATTTATTTTCTTCCAAAAATCATCATTTTTCTCATTTACTTTTTATCTTCTTCTTCAAAAAAAAAAAATATGGCCCTCTTCATTCCTTTTTATTCTTTTTTTTAAAACAAACCTTCCAAAATTCTACTCTCTCCATTTTTGTTGGTAATAAATTATTATTTTTGCTTAAAAAAAATTTATAAAGCATATGTGATCAAAATGTTATAATTATTAGTAATCCATATTGAGAAGATGTAAAAAATGCTTCGTACTTGTTGAAATAACTTAGAAATTTTAAAAATCAATTAATGAGGTAATTTAGTATAATAACGGTAAAATTGGAAAAAAGTAATAAATTCTTTCTTGATTTTTTAAAACGATAGATAAATAAAAATAAAACAAAATTATTTTCAAACGAGGGAGTATTTATATATATGCTACTTAATTTCTTCAATAGAAACCCATTCATTTAAATCCAAACTCCACTTTTTTCTTAACCCATCTAGCTTCAACCTACTTAACTTAAACCTATCCCATTTGCTCAGGCCTAAACCAACCCACTTTTTTCGAACTCCATTTACGCGTGCAGTACCAACTCCACCTACCTTAAGCATACCCCATTTTCTTAATCTCAAATAAATTTCACTTTTTTAACCTATCTATCTTAAGCTACACATTGTTTAGAATCTAAACCAGTTTCAACTCATTAGGCCTAGCCCATCCTTAAGACTCATTGCCATATCAATGCGAACCCATTGTCACATCACTTACAGACACATTCAAAAATGAAATCTCAAATACAACAAAAGGAATTAAATCCAAATTCTTTGTTTTGTAAGTAAACATATTAAATCACTAGTTTACATCTTTTTCTGTTTCAAACATTTTTCTAATTTTAAATAATATTTCTAACATCTTTAATTTTCATCAATTTTAACTTTTAACACTAACTTTCAAACAAATATTATTATTATTATTTTAACTTTCACCTTGTTACTTTTGTTATCTAAAAAAATAAAAAATCATTTTCTTTAATTTCAAAATTTAAAAAAATTATTTTCCTTAATTACTAAAAAAAATCACTTTTAATCTAAAAAATTCAAAAAATCAGTTTCTATAATTTCAAAAGGTCAAAATTCACTTTATTTAATTTAAAAATATAAAATTTATGATCTTAAGTTTTTTTAAAAATTATTTAAAATTCAAAATTCATTTTCTTTAAATTTTACAAATAAAATATTATTTCCAAATATCTAAACTTCAAACTTCTCTTTCTTTTTCCAAAATGACATTTTTTTTTTTTGAATTCCCTTATTAAATGTTCACTTTTCAAATTTCCCTTTTTTTAACGTAAATTTCAAAACTCCAAATGCATAATCAATTCTATAATTTCAATAAAATTGAACTTTGTAAAGTTAATCATACAATAAATGACCTTGGTAGGGACCTAACATCTCATGAATGCTTTCAACAAATAATTTGGCTCTTGGTTTATGACTCGATTTTTTTAATTTAATCAGGAATGTTTCTATATTTGTTATTGCACTAACTTTGTTTTATATTGATAACCTTTTTTATTTGTTACTAAGGTACACTCTACATCAGCTTGACTTTGATATTTTTCATTTATTTATTAATGTTGATGCAAGAGCATCTACACCAATTCACAAATTTGGGCTTCATTATGAAAAATTCAAATTCAAGGGGTTGTAGCTTCCAGAGATATGATTTAGCTCTGCACATTTTGATTTGTAAAGTTGTTTTATTATAGAAAGATTTGTTCTCCGAGTCCAAGTAGTAGTTTCTTTATTTAATTTAGAAAGTTTGTTTTCCTAATTAAAATAAGAGTTTCTATTTGTTTTCCTAGTCAAAGGAGCATATATGCCAACCAATAGGAATTTGGGCTTGATTATGGAAAATTCGAATTCGGAGTAATAGAAGAGTCTCCGTTTAGTTCATTTAAAATTTTCAACTTTATCCAAAATTTAATACGAAAATTTCAATTTATTTCTAATCTTGCCATTTTAAAATACGCTTTCTGCATCAATTTGGTTGAAAATAAAGAATACAAAAATCCGTTTGTAAACCATTTTCTTAAAAAATAAAGTTAATGAAAACAATGAAATGTGTTTTGCTTACACTTTTTCACTTATAATTTGCTTTACACTTTTTGTTTTATCCCGTGTTTTCGTTTTATCCCCAATCGATTAAATCCTGCGGTTTTCGATTTAATTGAAACGCTTAAAACAATAATTGCTTAATTCATATATAAAAAAGTTGAAAATAGTGAATTCATTTCTTTGTTTTCAAAATTTGTTTTTGTCTGATTCTCAGAATTCAAACGCATTTTCTCGTTAAAGTTTGAATAAGAGAAAATTAAAATTTTCTTACCTACTAAACAGGCCTGTGAGACATGATTCGTAGTCTTGTTGCATTTTGATTTGGAGTTGTTTTATTATAAATATTTGTTCTCCAAGTTCAAGTAGGTTTTCTAATTTAAAAGTATGTTTTTCTAGTCAAAGTAAGAGTTGTTATTTCCTTTTACAATTTGTTTTATTTAAATTAGAAAGTTTTGTTTTTTAAGTCAAAGTAAGAGTTTCTTTATTTGTTTTAGAAAATATGAGGCCTATATATACCCCTCATAAGGTAGTTTTTTTTATTATCAATTCAAATTTAATAATATTTTCAAATTTTTTTTTAAGAGTTATTTTTTGTTCTCTAATATCTTGGGTGGATTCCCTTTAGTGGTGAATTCGTTGTTTCTTATCCCTTGATGGATTCCGCAGCTAAATTATATATCTTCGGGTCTTCTATCTCTGGGATGATTCCTTTGAGCGGCGACTACGGTTTCTATCTCTTGGTAGATTCTCGAAATAATAAGTAAATATCTATCATTTTATAACCTTTACTCATTTCATAATCTTCTCTTTCACCTTTCCATGACCCATTTTTCAACCTTAATCTAAAACTTTCCAAATCTAGTTTCATACTTCTAAAACATTTCCAAATACTTTGTTTCACTCTAAAAACAATAAAAATCATCATCCCTAACCTTGGAGAAACCCAAATTCGTCCATAGCATTAGCCTATCTTAGAAAAACCCGAAAACTCAAAACAATGTTGTTTTGCATCAAACGAAACTTGAACCTTTCCAAACATAAAATCCTTCATTCTAAACCTTAATTCTATCATATATAAACCCTTAACTAGCCCTACAACCTTTGATACTAGACCTATCCCTTACCCATCAAAGTTCTACCCCATAACCCTAACTTACCTAAACCCCTTAGATCCTCCATTTAGATCACACCCTTGCATCACACGTTTAATGCACTCCATAGTTATGATTGTTGCGTGTTTCTTGGATGTCTTTGGATTGATTCATTAGTTGTCATAATAGTCTTAACTTGATGACCCAACTTTTAAGGCCTTAAAGGGGTGCTACGGCTTGCCATCACATCGTCCCAATAGGTAACTTGACTCCCGGACCTAAACTCAGTTTTTCTCATACTTGCTTTTCCATAGTAGGAGTCTCATTTAGGGTTTTCTTTCTTATTATGTTTTTTCTTAGATAAATAAAGATAAGTGACGACTTCAAACGGTTTTCAAAAATACAAAAACAAGTCTCGCTCTATTATTGAAAAATACATCATAGACAAAATACGTTGTCCACAATATGTCATTACATTATATTCAAAGTTTTTAAGAAGTGGAGAACATTTTTTCAAATAAATATCATTTTATTTTGAAACAAATATTCTTTTTATTCATAATATATATATATATATATATATATATTCCGAATTAAAATGTTATATCTATAAACAATATTAGGAAAATCATTTGCGTTTGATGTTAATTTAGGAAGTATTTTTTTGATTTCAAAGTATTTCAAACTCAGTAATTGCTGAAAGATAAAAAATGAATTATTAGAAACATTTCCTAAAATCATCACTGATAAACACACGTTTTAAAAAAAACAGTATAAGAGATTATTCAATACTATAATATTTTCTCAAGTTTTATAGAAACAGTTTTTAGGTTAAAAACACTTTTTAAAATTACTATCTAACTTACTCTGAATTTTTTTATTTTTATTTTAAATGTTAAAAAGATTAAAGCATTTTTTAGAAACAGTATCCAATCACCCTCTTTAAGGTGAGAGGCATACATTGACAATCAAGTTTTAAGTTAAGGGCATATATTATCACAGGTGATGTTGTAGCGATCCCCCTTCTCAACAAAGAAGTTATTTTTGAAAAAAAAATAAAAATTAAACCCACTCTTATTTGATTAACATATTTCTCTATATTATTTTTTGAGAGATTATTTATATTATAATTTTTAATATTGATATCTCGCGACAGTTAATAGAATTAATTTGTTTTATACTTATTTGTTTCGTATCTGCCTACTTTCTTGTATATTTTCACTTTTACGGTACTAATAAAACGTGAACCTTGAAGAATTTATGCAGTTTAAAAGATCTAGAAACCTCATTCTTGCAAAGTCCCACCCAAAAATTAGATAAATAAATAAAATGACAAAATCAGACCACATTTGATGAATTTTAATAATTTAATGACTTAAATAAAGATTAATAATAAATTTTACATACATAAATTTATTAAAATATGAATTAATTCATCATTAAGTATCAACGTCTTAGTTTTACCAAATTAAACTAAGTTTGAAAATATGAAATGAAAATGGCCGACTAAACGGAAAATAAAATGAAAAGAAAGAGAATATAAATTTTGAAACAGTCGAACAGTTTCAACCAGGATATGCTTCTCCTTAAGTCTAATTGGGGAGGTTCTTATTTTTAAAATTCTTTTTTTTTTTAATAAAATTTCTGAATTTTATTTTTAAAGTTCTAAAAAACTATGAAAATAAGGGAAACACATTTGGTCCTTTTTTTCTTTTTTTTTTTCTGAAAAACATGAACTATACACATAAAACATTAAATTTATATAACACAGAAAACACTAAATTTAGAGATCAAAAATAGTTTTTAGATAATACAAAAATAGTGTTTTCTATATTTTTAAAATTATTTTCTAAAATAATTTTCAAAAATATAAACCAAACAAACCTCAGCCTGACATCATTAATCCTAGAAAGTAAAGAGGTGTCTTTATTAATAAATAGAAAAAAAAAAAGAGAACGACAACATACCATGCAAATAAGCTCATAAATGGCAAGTAACATCAACTCATATTGATGTTATGGATAATAATTCATATTTGTAGGTTATGTATTGACCCATGAATTATAAGTAATCATCAACTTGATTGATGTTACAGATGATCCATTATGTTACTAGGGTATATTTTATCTTGTCAAAGCTTATGCAATATCACTATAAATTAAATTCAGACTCATATAAGTTTATATAATTAAGTCTGTCTTAGATTTTATATAAATCTATATTCTTAAATTTCAATCTTAATATATTTGTCCACTCATTCTATTACATCCCATATTGGATAAGGGTAAATTTATATTATATAGTTATGAATTCATCTTAACCTAATAAATATGTTTTTTAAAGTCATGAGGACTCTTATGTCTAAAACAGATAATATTTACATAATTTAATATGAATCAAATTTGTTATTATTTTATCAACTAAAAATTTTGCCAAAATATAACTAAGCTAAAGTCAAATTACATTCGACATGAATTTGACCAAAATACAAAATTACCTATGTTGGATTTAAACTACCTTGGTGTATGGTGTCAAACTTTAGATGCAGTACAAATTGTAGATCTAATGGATTAATGTGGATGTTGGAGAAGAAAATATAATAAATATAAGAGTTTATTTGGTTCCTGTTTTTGAAAACATAAAAGACATTATTTTGATATTATTTGAAATCTATTTTTTGTTTTTTTACAGTTAAACACTTTATAGTTATAATATAATAAAATATCCCATTTAAAAGTTATTTTTATTATCTAAATTTATTGTTTTATGTATATTTTCCTTGTAAAAATGTTATTTGTATTTCCCTCATTTCACATAACAAAAAAACAGTGTTAAAAAATCGTGTGTTGAAATTGGAGAAGTTCAACTGTCTATGACAGAAAGTTGGTGATGATCAGATTATCGAGAATGAGGTGTTGTTTGTATATTCCTTGTTTTTTCATAATAAAAAACAGTTTTCAAAAACCGTGTGATGAGATTGGAGAAGTTCAACTGTCTGTGGCAGAAAGTAGGTTATGTACGTGTGATGATCAGATTATTGAGAACATCTAATCTGTTGGCACCTGAAAATAGGAAACATTTTTTAGGCTTTGACTGTTAAAGTCTGAGTATAATAAAGTCTGAGTAGTAAGTATAGCATTAATTTGAAACCGTTCATAATACAGGGATTTCCCACTTAAAAAGTCAGGCCTTGTCCCCCCACAGTCACTGCATCGATCCACTTCCTCCATTTCAAAAGCTTCAACACTCCAAACACCTCACTTCACATCCTTCAGCCATTTTCTTCTCCATCACTACAGTATCACTAATGGTATCCATTTTCTTTCTTTCTTTCTTTGGCCATTCTACTTTTCTGGTTGCTCAAAATCAAAATCACTGTTGCCATGCACTGTGATGTTTCACGGTTATATATATATATATTTCTAAATAGAACTACTTACTTCTTTGATTTTAGAAGCATATATGTATGTGTGTTCACAGTTATGGTGAATGCAGGACCTTCTCCCCTTTTCTTGATTTTATGCATGGCAACATCTGGAATGAGCATGGAGACAAATTTTGCACCCAGAGCTTCTTTCAATGTGATGAACTTTGGAGCTGTTGGCAATGGACTTACAGATGATTCCATAGTAATTATCCCTTTCTTTCTCTTATCTCTTGTGAATGGATAGACGAAATGATCGCTGTTACATTTGATACATGAAGTTCTTGATAATATATAAATATGAGTTTCTTTCAACTTAACTTAACAATAATTAAATGATGCAGGCATTTACGAAAGCATGGTCTGCAGCGTGCCATGGTCAGTCACGAGGCGCTCGTGTAATCATACCGGCGAAGACATTCTTAGTGAAGCCATGAAATTTAGCGGCCCATGCAAAGCCCCTCGATCACTGTTCAGGTGCTTAATTAATTTATCAACATTCATCATTAACAATAATTGAATTATATTGTTGATCAAATAAATCAGGAGTAACATTTATATATATATATACTTAGCTTTAATTCAATGACTTGTCTGTCTGTCTGTCCTTAATTAGGTGTTGGGAAAACTGATAGCGCCTACAGACAGAAAGGCCTTCAGGGCTAACTACTGGCTTCTTTTCTACCGAGTAAAAGGGCTTGTTGTGGGCGGAAAGGGAAGCATAGACGGCCGAGGCTACGTTTGGTGGCCCCAGCCTTTTGATGGCTTCAGACCTGCCGTGAGTAGATACATTTTTATTTACTTCTAGATCGTTTATTTTTTTTCAAAGTAATTTTAGAAATTTGTTTTTGAAACTTGTTTTTGAGGGAAAAATAAAGGGATTTTGATTGATTTTTTTATTTTATAAAAATTAAAAAATAATTGAGATATTAAACAAAAAAAGTAATAACACAATAGTTATTTTGGGAAGTTGACTATGTATTGAAAAATGCCTCCTCACTAGTTACATGTACATGGAATCCATTATGGACTTTCAAATACATATATAGCACACATGTTCGGAAAAAGGTCTCCGACCCATGACTTCGTGTTAGATAAGTTTTAATATCATATTAAAAAACCAATTCTTATAAAACCTAAAGCGTTTAATACGAATATTATGGTTTTTTTACTAATTTGAATGTAAATGATCAAAAGGCACTCGTAATTCAAATATACTTAGTATAATATTTTCCACACACTTTTATTTGAAATGCTTTTTGATTATTGTTATCTAAAAATGTTGTCAAAAGTATCACTCAAGCGCTCCCCAAAATTTACCTTTCTTAGATTAAAAATGTTTCCTAAATTCACTGCACAATAAAATCTTAGCTGAAAAAAAGTCCATTAGGTCCTATTAAGGCCTATTTGGTTTATGAGTTTTAAAACTGTTCTTGATAATAGTTTTTGAAACTCATAAAATATTATTTTGATATTTTCTGAAAACTGTTTTTATTATCTAAATTTAATATTTTTTATGTTTTTCAAAACTAAAAAAAAAACTAGAAAACAAATATATTCTCTTTGTTTTTATTGTTCCTCCCCTAACTCTTTTATGATGTATGGTTTTCTTTAAAAAACATTTTATTTTGGTAAGAAAGTATTAAGACTTGATGAAATGTGTTATTGGGTATGGACAGGCATTAAAGTTTTATGAATGCCCAGGCATGGTGCTTGCAGGGACGACACATCTCAACAGCCAAAAACAACATATTGTTATCACCAAATGTGATGGTGCATTGATCACAAATATCAATGTATTCGCTCCCGAAAATAGCCCTAATACCGACGGCATTGATATTGCTACCTCCAAGAATGTACGAGTTCGGCACTCTCACATTTCAACCGGTAATGTTTGTTTATCTCTATTTCAAACTCCTCCATGAACAAAAAAAAAAAAAAAAACAAAGTAATAAAATAAAAAGGAAATCAACATCAATCTTTAAATACAACCATTGTATTCATGATTATATTTTTTAGACATCTCCCTTTCATTTTTGAATAATAAGGATAACATTTCTTGCTCTTTATCCTTTTTATTTTTTATTTTATTTAGTTTAATGAGTTCCCAACAAATGTTTCTCATTGATAAATATGCTTCCAACATGAGTTTGGGATGAGTTCCCATATTTGTCTTGATTATAAAAATCCTTTTTAATAAAATAAATAATATTTTAATCATTTATAAAATACAGTTATTTTAGGGTGATTTGATTAAATTTTTTTTTGAAAACCCAAATTTGGAAATCTAACCCTCTATTACTTTTTGTCCTTATATTATCAAAAATGCTCTTCATGTTTTCTTGTAAAAAAATACATAAAATAGATAATGACATTTTTTTAAAATAAGTTATTTTTCAAAAAAAAAAAAACCATGAGTGTTAATTCACAAATTTAGATTATTTGAGATTTTTTTAATCAAATATTCTTTATTTTAAAGCAATTAGAAAGTTTAAAAATAATTTAAAAAAAATAAAAATAAGAAATATTTATGAAATAATAAAAACATAAGCATTTTTTTTTATCCTGTCTTGTTAGAATAATTAATTTAAAATTTGACTTTTGTCCGTGGTTATTATTGTTGATAAATTATTAACTTTGTAGGTGATGACTGCATTGCTATCACCGCGGGTTGTTCGTACATCAAAATAAAGGGCATAACTTGCGGGCCTAGCCATGGGCTTAGGTATAATTAGTGTTCTTAATTTCTACATTTCCTATAATTTTATGAAACTAATGACTTAAACAAAGAAATTCAACATTTTATTGTTTGCAGTATTGGAGGGCTTGGAGCTCCTGGAAAACCTGATGAATCAGTCGAACACGTAGAAGTTAGTGATTGTACATTTAAAGGACCTGGAATTGGAGCTAGGATAAAATCATCGCAGGTAATGAACCATCCTTAGAGTTTATTCCACAATAAATTTAGAAAATGTTTTTAAAATTTTGTGAATATCTTGCTTTACTCTAGTTTTTTATATGTATCTTTCAAATGAAAAGGAACGGTTATTTTTACAAAAAAAAATGGTAGTATTTTTTATCAAAGTGTGGTAAAATATTAATAGAGGGTTAGCTTTTCGAAATTAAGTTTTTAAAGGGTGTTTTAATCATAGGTGATTTGATGGGTTGCGATCATATCATTACTAATGCATCGAATCCCATTAAGTGTGTTTGGACAAAAATAATATTATGATGGGTGGCTTTTTAGAAGTCCTCTTGTTTCACCACTTTTTTAAGAGTTGTTAAAAAAATCGCAAGTGATTCGATTAAAAGACCCCTTGACAATCTAGCTAAGACCTCATTTTGATAAAAATATTATCATTATTTTCTTACAAACTTGTAAAAGATACATGTAATACATTAAACGGTAAAAGAAATTTTCATTCAAAATGGGTTACTTTATTAAATTTACAAATTTAGGATTATTTGAGGGTTTTTTTTTTAAAACAAATATTTCTTTAATAAAATCATAATTTTTTTATACAGGGAGGAAGGGGGCATATAAGTCATGTCTCATACAAGAACATCGAAGTCCATCATGTCGGCATTCCCATTGTCATCGACCAATACTATTGTCCTCAGGGAGGTTGCAAAAACCATGTGAGCAAATATTTCAGTTAGCTAAGCAATGAGCCAATGACAATGATAATCATGTTTTTACTTTTCAAAGTGAACAAATTCTCTAAGTAACAATAGCGGTTTCCTTCTAACCACCGCCAGACCGCCGCCGTTCGGGTTAGCGACGTATCGTTCATCGGGATTAACGGGAGTTATACTCAGAACGATGCCATGTCTTTGCTTTGCAGTCAGAGTTCAGCCTGCACCGGCATTTGGCTTGATAATATCGACTTAAGACCTGTAAATCCAAAGAAGACGGCTCATGCTGTGTGTTTCAATCTGAAGGGGAGAGCACATAATGTGAAGCCTATTCTCAGTTGCCTATCACACCATTCTAGCTATTCATTTAGAGTTTAGTCGTTAGATGTTAAGACTTGATATATAGTTATATGCTATGATTTGTATAATAATCGAAGATGGCTAGTAGAATTTTCTTGGGTTTTCAAAAATTCATTTTCTCTTGGTCATAAGTAGCTAGGGAGAGATTAAAGATATATATATATATGGTATATACTTCTTAGTATCATATGCAAAATATTTAACTATTGAATGAGGAAAATACATAATAAGGATATGATGCAGACGAGCACATTTTGCCGAGGAGGACGATGTCTAGCACATCTTACATCAGATAAGAAAAAAGTTTTTGAGGTTATATAAGTTCTTCATAATCTGAGTTCTTTGAGCTTAATTGGATAATATCTTACAGGAAATTTAATTAATTAAAAATAAATAAAATAATAAATAAGTTTTAAATATATATATATATATATATATATATATATATATATATATATATATATATATATATATATATATATATATATATATATATATATATATACTACTCTTAAAAGTATGAAGTGTTTTTATATTTTCAATTCTAAAACTATCCTTAATTTTGATTTTTATTTTCTGTGACTATTTCCTTAATAATACTAATAATCATGTTAAATCAAAGGGTATTTTTTCATTAACATTTGAATACCCTCAATATAATAATATGATGCCATATTAATCCTCTTTTAGTTTCCCAGTTTCACTTGCCATATTAATCCTCTTTTAGTTTCCCAGTTTCACTTGATTTATTATTTTTCTATATTTATGTTCTTGGATAGGATAAAGGTTTCAAAACTTAAAGTATAACCTTTCATGTTTTACACTCTCTACTTCTAAAACTACCTTTTTATGTTAATTTTTACCACTTAGTAATCCCGGATAATCATTATTAAATAAAAAATGAAATCTTTTTATTAACATTTAATACCTCAATATAATAATAATATGATATCATATTTATCCGATCGGACGTTTCATTCAATTTATGGTCATTTATTTACTTTACTTTTTTATATTTATGTTCTTGGGTATAACAAGGGTTTCAAAACTTAAAGTTTTAGGTTTCTGATTTGAATATTTATGTTCTTGATAGGACAGGGGTTTCGAAATTAAATGGTTTGAATATTTATGTTCTTAGTGGGGCAAGGGTTTCGAAATTAAAGTTTAATGTATTGCTGTGACTTTTGCTTTATCCTTATTCTCATATATATTTCATCGTTCTCATTTAGTCGAGACCGTGCCTTTGGCAAAGACTTAGAATGTCAAAAGCATATGAAATATCATCAATGGCAAAACTGCGACGTTCTTCTCTTTGAAGTATGCAAGCTCTTTTTGAACAAAAGGTTCTTCCTTCGACTTGATGAACATGGGAGTTATGTTAAACTTCAAGTTTTGGTGACTTCAATCAAGTTCAAGTTGTCTTATAGTTAAGATCGTCCAAAGCAACTTATACTTGCTTTCTTTCTTTCTTGATTTCTTTAAGAGATATTGCTTTCTCACAAAATAGCTACTTTTGTCGGAGTCCACGTATAAAAACGTTATGGAGCAAAGTGGACCGAATATGTTGTTACTTAAAGTTGACTGGGTGAGACGTCCTAAAATTAAGTATTCTTTGTATTTTTGTTGTCTCTGTAAATTTATTTCTTGGTACTATTTTTTTTTATAATTTTTTTGTTTTTATTTTAGTGATATCAGCACCGTTCATATTCTTAATGAGTTCACATATCAATCTAATTGGTTGTATATTTAGGCATGAAATTTTTGTAATGAAATCAATTGTATCTGCTTCATATTTGTTGAAATATAACATGGAATCTTTCTTTTTTTCTAAGGAGAATATAACATGAAATCCTAACAAGAACATCAAGTTTATTTGTGTGTTTTCTTCTTTTTCTTTTAAAGAAAATTTTTGGATACCTAAAAAATAAAATAAAAATTCCTAAAATGGTTGATTAAAATAAAATATTATTTTCAATTATTTTTAGAACTTACTTAAAAAGCGTAAATATAAAAATGATTAAAAACAAAATTTATTGTTAAAGTATATTATAAAATCTAAAGATAAATCGAGTTAAAAAAAAAATTCAAATTGCAAACAAAATTTGCAATTTATTATGATTTTTGAAAAAGAAAATTAAATAAAAATCTTAACATTTCTACAAAGTTATTGTAGATTATCACATAATTTTTTTTGTTTAATTTTAAAATTTATGTATTTAATGATGATTGGGTTTAAAAAATAGGTGCGCAAGCCCACTCACCAAGCCCAAGAAGTAGGCGTGCTCACACAAATGTCAATTCTAGCACTGCCCCAAAACAGAGCTCAGCTCATCTCGCCCCAGTACATTAACACCTGGACACAAATTCCTCTAAGAAGCCCATATTTTGTAAATCAAATCAAATCAAATCTCACTAACAAGGGAAGTAAGATAATTCTCAATAACTGCTCCCTAATTATCCCTTATTAATCTGACAGCGATAAGGACAGAAAATCCTCCATCCAATGAGAGAGAATCCTTATCACCATCCAATTGGGAAAACATAGACTATAAATACGCACCACCCCATCTATGGAAAAAAAAAAAAAAAAAAAAAAAAAAAAAAGGTGTGTACTGCACATTCGCCTCTAAAGCAAGACCATTCCTTCCCATTTTAAAACTCCGACTTAGGTATCAAGCGTGAACTACGAGCCCGCCGACATCTCTCTTTATTTCTTATTTTTGGCAGAAAGTACCAACGCCCAGAGCTACCGGACCGCCCAACGATAGTTCCGCCCGCCCAACATCCTAACACGCCTAGCCTAGTTCGATTGAAAATGCATCATCACATACCACTGGTGGAACGACAATTCCTTTACAAATAAAGCCGACCCTCAAGAACCGATGGTATCAACTCAATACAGAGCCACGCCAACTCTCCCAGGATGCAAGACCGCCAGCGGAGGGACAACGACCTTCCGATGGCACATTAGAGACAGTGCAGGCCAACATGGACGAGGTGGAGGCACCATCCCAACCAACCTTGATGTGGGAATTGTGAGCAACTCAATTAGGCATGTAATCGCCCACCTGAAGCGCGACAGCTCCAGAAGGCCATAACACCACCCCAGAAGAGCGCCACACTCGGCCCTCCCCGAGAGGCGTAAAGGCATCCAAATTCGAACGCTAATTTGCACTGACCTCACCTAGCCCCCAGAGAGGAGCGCAACGAAACAATACTAGGGGGGGACATCGAAAACGATGAGCCGACCCCTTCTCAGCAAGGAATAAGGGAGCGATCTTGGGAACAGAGCTTCAAGGGTATCCAACAAGAGCTCAGCCACATGAAGGAAGTCGTAAAGGCCGAAAGACCGACTCTATGGACACCCCGGTGCAGCTGAAACCCAGGTCACCGCTCACGCCGAGGTGCTACACCCTTCCAGCCGGCAAGTTCCCGATGCCTCAAATGAAAAGTCATTCCTCATCAATGAACTGGTAATGGGTTGGGCGAGATCCCGTCGACCATCTTAACACTTATAAGAACCAAAAGGAACCGTGCAAGGATATTTAAGACTCGCACGGTGCAGATTTTATCACACCTGCAAGGTCTTGTTACTGGCTTAATAGGCTCCCACCTGGCCTTCGGGCCTCGCTAGAGAGTTTCCACGCATTCGCCTCCCACTTCATTGGAGCCAGAATTATAGGAAGCTCAGTTATCACCACGACCATAAAGCAGAGCTCACAAGAAAGCCTGAGGTCTTATGTCCAAAGGTTCAATGTCGAGTCCTTCAAGGTAGATGTACCCTGACGAAGTTCGCTTATCACCGCATTCATCGGGGGCTGGGGAGTTCAAGAAAAAGATTTGATGTTTTCCCATCTCAAAGCATCCTCAGCAAACATGGCCGAGGTAAAGCCATAAAGCGCAGAAGTACATTAATCCACGGCTAGCCCTTACATCCAAGAGAGGAAGCTCTTCAACCCACAAGGAGAAAAAGCAGGATCGACAAGCAACCCGGAGCTAAGCTCCAGGGCACAAAGAATCGAGAGATTCTGGCGAGGGATGCACCATCCCTGGCAGCAGGAAGCATCGAGATCGCCTCGGGACCACATTACCGAGCCACGCCACCCGTATT
This sequence comes from Tetrastigma voinierianum, assembly GCA_016808115.1. Lineage (NCBI taxonomy): Eukaryota > Viridiplantae > Streptophyta > Magnoliopsida > Vitales > Vitaceae > Tetrastigma > Tetrastigma voinierianum. The sequence continues at coordinate 38,554 of JAEQBH010006166.1, forward strand.
CACCTCACCGTTTCACCCTCGACGTACCATAGTATCACAAAGTCTTCAAGGTGAAGTATAGCATGAGAAATTCTGCAAGATGGCCATCCCGATGAGGATGTGCACTTACCAAAGATAACACTGAAAATCGTGAGAGTTCCATAGGGACCACTAAAAACAACCTGACGACGTACATACCAGAAGGAAATAGAATACTTGATCTCGATGGGGATATCTCGCTACATAGCCTCCTCGAAGGTCGATTGTTGATACCACCACCCTACGCCAACCCTAACTCAAGACCACTCGGGGAACCATGTGATCTTAGGAGGATTTGCAGGAGGCGGAGTCCAAATTTTCATAGAAGGCTCATTTACTTAGCATCGTCGAGAGGTAATAGCGCAAGCAATGTCCAAACCGCCGACTAACACCGCTATCAGAACACTCCCAAAATATACCCTAGTCGCTTCGACATGTTTAGGTATTTTTGTAAGCATAATTTAACCGCTTTTGTGAGTTAAATGCGAATAGAAACTAGAGATCCGAAGTTACAAACTTAAGGACAAAATTGTAATTTGTCCAAAAGGCCTAAAAGACATGAATTGATGAGTTTGAGGCCAAAATGAAATAAAGGAAACTTGGAATACAAATAGCCAAGAGTTAGCTTAAAAGCAATTAATGAAACTTAACCCAAAATGGGTTTTTGGAGGGCCAAACAAGGCCTTAGCAAACATGGGTTTTAAAAGACCAAAGTTGGTCTCATTTGGGGGAGGAGAAAAAAACGTGAAGGAGGAGGAGAAGAGAAGAGGAAGAGGAAGAAGAGGGAGGAGCCAAGATCAAGCCAACAAGGTATGGAACTACTAACCTTGAGTATGGAACTTGGATTTTGGTATGGATCTTGGTTTTGTATGGTTATTATCTTGTCCAAAAATTTAGGTTTGTTAGGATGAAATCCTACCAAAGATGTATTGAAATTAGGGTTGTTAAAACTCTAAATGGTACAAGGATAGCTGTAGAATCCTCTCTTAAGTCGGATTCATGGTTAATCGTAGTAAATGAGTTAGGTTTAGAGTAAACCCTAATTAATATTCATGTTTTGTTGAGGATGGGTCATAACCCATATTAGAAGGGTTTTGGAAGAAATTCATGAAAGAATTTTGAAGAAAGATATCTAATTGAAAGATGAATTGTGTAGAAAAGAGTTTACAAGGTGAATTCCTGAAATGTTTTGAGGTGTATATGGAGTATAAGAGTTGATCGGGGTTGAAATATACATGAAAATGTGTGAAAACACACATTTGGGGCATTTCGTGACTTGTAACGGTACACTTTGAAAGTGTACCGGTACACTCAAGCTTCGGGTCATTTTTGTCATGTACTCTAAGACACTTTAGGGTGTACCGTACACCCTTCAAGCCTGAGTTCCGCCACCGCCAGATTTTGGCCATAACTTGCTCATTTCTTATCCGATTTGAGTGATTCAAGTGGCTACGTAAAATAGACTTCAAGGAGAACCAAATTATAGAATAGGCATAGCCAAATTCTGATCATAAGTGGCCTAAAAATTCACTCAAAGTGGGGCCATGTGCAAGCCAAATTCTGGTTCCAGCTTTGAACCTAGAGTAGTCCGTTGTTTCGACGATCTTGAGTTTCTTGCATTCGAATTGGTGATTCCACAATAGAACCCTAGCACCTTATCTTTAAAGAATACAATGACCTAGAGTCAATAGAAGTTGGCATCCTAAAATTAGTAATACGAACTGCTTTAGTGTAATCCGTAAACCGACTAGTTGGCATGAAAAATGCCATAACTTTAGTTTGGATGATCCGATTGGATTGATTCCACTTCCTACAAAGTAGATTCATAGAGGAATAAGAATATATGAATGAGGTGTGATTCCACATACATCATACTTCGCTGAATATGAAGTGCCATATGTAATAGGTATGAAACAAGGAAAATGTAGAAAATGAAAAATGTAAAAGATGTGTCTATGAAACATGAAAATGATTATGGAAAATGAAAATGAAAACGAATTGAAACATGATTGTGAACATGAGAGGCAATATGTCATGAACACATAATGTGGTTAAGGGATATGATTATTATCAATATAACCGTAAATGATAACAAATGATAGAGTATACATGAATGAGTATACATGAATGAATATGTGAATGAGTGTATGAAATGAAGTATACGGAATAAGTATACGTAAATGAATTTATGAATGAGTATATGAATGAATATAAAATGAGGGTATGAATGAGTATACGTGGAATAAAGTATACGTAAATGAATTTATGAATAAGTATACATGAACAGTATACGGAATAAGTATAAGGAATGAGTATACGTGAATGAGCATAAGAATGAGTATATATAAATGATCACGCTGAATGAGTATGTGATTGAGCATATCTTTGAAAAGATAATACGAAAAGCGAATATGGAATTGAAATGATATTTGGAAACCGACGAATGTGAATGATAATAAGGATCGGATTCATCAAACGAACTGGCCATAAAATGTGGAATACGAGTGAATATGAAATCAAATGTGATATTCAAACCGAATGAACGTGGAATAATGACAAAGACGGGATCGGCCAAACGTAATCCGTCAGAAATGTGAATTGAATGATAGAAGAATGAATCGCCGACGGATGCACCAAACGCATCCGTCACGGCGCACTCGAATTATCCAATGTCCCACTTGGCGATGCACCAATTCCAAGATCCGGCCATGATGGCATATGGCATCGAAGAAATGTCCCACTTCGCGGATTCACCAACCGGATCCGGCCATGATGGCGTATGATATTTAATTGATACCACGCATCGATGCACCAAACGGCATCCGGAAGATGATGGAATACCGACAAGTGATACCGACGGTCGACGCAACGCGGTTCGATGCACCAAACGGCATCCGGCATGATGGGAGACCAAATAATTGATACCATGTGTCGGGGTGCACCAAACGGCATCCGGCATGATGGGAGACCGAATAATTGATACCACGTGTCGGGATGCACCAAACGGCATCCGCCATGATGGGAGATAGAATCGTTAAATGTATAAGCACATTACCGAATGATAATAAGGGTGGGATTCATCAAACGGAATCCGCCATAAATTGCAATAGAATAGCCGCGGAAATAGCCAACATTGACGAAAGTGTAATGATTGTTATGAATATGCTTAAATCTCATGAATTGAGTGTGAAATGAATTGTTACATTGAGAATGCATGATATGCTATGGTAAATGATTTGTATATTGAAAGCATGCGAAAAGTAATAGCATGAGTATATGTGGATACTAAGGCATTATTTGAAAATGCATGTTATTAAGTGTGAATGTTATGTTTTTTTTTGAATTTGTAAATGGTCAGGATTCGTTCGAAAAGAAGTGCTTTCGACATTAAAAGGTCTGAAATAGAATAACATAAACAAATGTTTTGGAAAGATAATTGAAAATGTCGGAGTAAACTGGGCTCCAGCTTGGATCTGCCAACCGGGTCAAGTCGGGGATTCGGGTCGCGACAGTTTTGAAAAGAAAATTTTAATAAGACGAAATAAATGTTTTGATTGAAAACGTCGGAGTAAACCGGCTCCACTGATCCCGCTTAACGGTAAAGTAGGGATTCGGTCGGCTAATTTTTTGAAAATGAAAATTAATAAAACGAAAAACTAAAAGGGGATTTAACAGTATCCCACATCACGAAATGTAATTTCTAAAGGAGTTGATTATGGGTTTTACTGTGATAAGGATAAAGAGTCTAATATGTATCGGGTATTAGTCCGATTCAACCGTATGAAATTGATATGATTCTCATTTGTTCGAATCGCCATTGTATACGATAAGTTTACTTGAATATGATTTGATCCATCACATGTAGTAGATATGAGTTACAACCCGTAAAATACATGATACAGAAAGTAATATGAACAAGATAATGATAAGGAATCAAAAGAATAAAATCTACATGTATAATATGAGACTTAGTTAGTCACATAAGAATAGGCTTCGTTTATATGCATAAGTAAATGTAAAAAGATAGTGAATAAGACATTGTTATTGGTCGTTAATGCCTATATGTTCCCACTAAGCTGCTAGCACGGTGTTCAACTGTGTAGGTACCTCTAAGAGGAGATAAAGAGGATGTGACATTCCACACCAATGCAAGACAGCCATCTCGCAGATAGGTGCTCACCAAAGACTTTTTCCGCAACTTCCGATGTTTGTATTAGATATGTACATGTATAAGTAATTGTATAAGTAATTGGGACTTAGCATATGTGTAGAGATTTTAATGGATACCACTCCAAAGGGTAACTCCTTTGTATATGTGAATGACTTTGGTTATTACAAAATTATTTGTATACCAATGTATAAGTTAAGCTTTGAAAAATATTGTTTGTATAAAAAAAAATAAAGAGTCCCAAAGATATGGTTTCGCACCTCGAAACCTGGGCTCAGATTCGCAATCGGTCTGGACCAATCGGGCGTGATGTACTCATAACATTCTCGGATTCAGACTTGGAGGGATGCTAACACCCCCACGACGATCCTTTAGTGATAAGGGCAGTTGTGGCTAACAAAACAATTCACCGGGTCCTTGTCGACAATGAGAGTTCAACCGACATCATCTTCGCATCGGCTTTTGATAAGATGGGCATTGGAAGGGAGAAGCTGGAACCAGTCAGCACCCACATGTGAGGATTCTCTGGAGAGAAAGTGCTACCTTTGGGGTTAATATAGTTAGTGCTCACCTTGGGAGACCTCCCGTGCCAGGTAACAACGGCAGTGAGGTTTCTCATAGTAGATGCCTCGCTATAACTTGTTATTGCTGCACTTCAACGCCATAAAAGTCATCCTCCGCTTTACCACATGATGATCAAGTTTCCTGTACCACAAACGGAGCAAGAATGGTTCGAGGAGACTACCACATAGTGGGAGGTTACTCGCATCCATGAAGCAAAAGTTGGCCGACAACATATTACCGTGATCGAGCTCGACATGCGCGACGAGGTAAACACCCGACTTGAGCCCTCGGAAGAGCTGGAGCCTGTACAGTTGGACGATAACCTTGAACACCTCGCGACGGCCTCCAAGCTGCGTAAGACCTCGTGAAGCCTTTACCCACTTCTTGAAACAGACAAGGATGTTCTCGCTGCGGAAACAGAGGTGATGGGAGGATTAACCCCGCAATAATCACTCACAAACTAAACGTCTGGCCCATCCTTCAAACCAAGCCAAGCAAAAGAAGGAGTTTCATTCCAAAGATAAAAATATCAATATATACCCACAAGCTTTTCCAGCAAAAGCAATAGAGAAGTGGAATACCCTGAATGGTTGGCCAACGTCGTACTCATTAAAAAAGCGAACGAAAAATGGTGGCTCTGCATCGACTTCACTGACGTCAATCGAGCATGCCCCAAAGATAGTTTCTCACCGCATCAACCTTATAAGACGCCACAAATGGCCATGAACTCCTCGCCTTTATGGATGCTTCTCCTGCTATAACCGACGAAGATGGACCCCGACTCCACCAAGAGAAGACCTCATTCGTCACAGGGCAAGGGACCTATTGCCACCGTGTAATGCCTCGAACCGCACGTGAGCTACTTACTGTGATCGTGAATGTGATGTCTCCGTAGGCAAATAGGGACATCCATGGAGGTATATATTGACAACATGTTGGTAAAGTCCACTCACGGCCACCATATAGCCTATCCGCCAAGCATGCTCCAAACTCGAATATACAACATGAAGTTGAATCCGCACTAAATGCGCTTCTCGTGAGTCTCAACCGGAAAATTTTGGCCTATAGTCAACAACCTAGGAATAGAGGCAAACCTTGACAAGATAAAAGCTGTGCTCAACATGCCGTCACCATCGAAAGCATAATGTAAGTCCAACTTACCGAAGGATAGCAAATCATTAAGCCATTTTGTATCCAGGGCCAGCGATAAGTGTCAACCCTTCTTCCGAAGATTCGAAAAAAGCCTAATGGATGCATCGCTAAGAAGCATTCGCAAAGACTCAAAACGTATCCGTGCTCCCCCACTCGTAAGTCCTCCGAGGGGAGAGCCCTTACCCCGTACCTCTGGATAGCTTCAGATTTCTCAACCTACTGGTCCCGGTCGAGACAAAGACCGAAAGTGGGTAGTACCCAATCTACTATCGCAAAACAGCTCTAAGAGGCAGAGGACAGGTATCCAAAATGGAGAAACTGCCCGTATTATAACCACGTAAACAAACTCCGCCTACTTATAAGCGCATACCATCGAATCCCAAATGCACACCCGGCGAAGGTGTGGGCTACATAAAACCGTGAGACTCCTGGAAGATTGATGAAGTGGGCCATAGAGCTGAGCGAGTTCAACATCAAATACAAACCAAAAACGGCAATAAAAGGACAGATCTTGGCAGATTTCGTCATGGAATTCACCTCAGCAGAGCTTGCCGAGGATGCTCAAACGACACCCGACCTCCCCGTTTGGAAGATGTCCGTAGACGGGGCCACCAATGCTCAAGGGAGTGGTGCCGTTGATTTAATCTCCAGAGAAATGATATCGGTATGCGCCGCATTTCGTCTCAGCCCCAACAATGAGGCCGAGTATGAGGTCGTCAGCCGGACTCAACCTCGCCTGTCAATGGAAAAGCTGGATCGCCTAGAGGTGTGCAATGAATTCTGGGCCAGGTAGCTAAATAAGACACCTACGAGGCCAAGGGGCGAAATGATCCTATATCTTAAAAAGGTGAATGGAATTCAAGGAAGTTCGTGATTAGTTCAGCTTCGTGACACATACCAAGAGCGTATTCTTAGCTTAAACTCACATGCCTCCCAAGAAGATCTCTCAACAAACCGACGCCACAGCACCTTTCGAGCCCTCCGTGATCTCAAAGAAGAAGAGGTCTCCCCTGTCATGTCCGAGCTGAGTTGGATGGACCCCATTTGGGACTACCTAATAGAAGGACTACTGCCAAACGACCCAAAAGAGGCATCAAAGCTTAGGACGAGGTCTGCCAGGTTCACTATTCATCGGGGGCCCTTTATAAGCGAGGTTTACACCGTCCCTCAAGCGTAATACGGTGTGGGACTCTAGCTACGTGATCGAGGGAAGTACATGAAGGTGTGGAAATCACATCGAGCTTAGGGCACCGGGCGGGAAAAAGTCTTACAGGATACTATCGACCCAATAATGCTCGTAGACGCTACGTAACTAGTCGAAATGCAAAGTTCGTCAGAGCACGCTAAAATCTCTCAATTCTCCCATCCAAGCCACCGACTTCGCCATAAGCCCATGGCCTTTCTTTCAATGTTGGGGCTAAACATATTGGGACCCTACCCTTGAAAGGCCAATGCAAGTTTATCGTCAGAGCGCGGATTATTTCACCAAACGGGTCAAGCCGAGCCTCGCTACCATCACAACAAAAGGTACGCAACTTTGCCTGCGCTCCAGCAATATGCGCTCGTATCCCGTGGCCCTCGTGTCCGAGCAATGAGAAGCAATTCACAATCCTAAGTTCTAAGATTTCACGCCAACTCCTCTGGATCGTGAACTACTACTGGCCCCCTACTCATCCACAATCTACCTGACAAAGGTCAAGTCACCATCGTAACCTAAAGTGGTATCACACTGCTGGAAGATCTAAAAGGCAAATGGGTAGAGCACCTCCCGAGGTGTTATGGGCATACGTGAACTACACGCAAGTCGTAAAGAACTCAGAAACCCATTTGCTCTAGCCTCGCACCGAGGCTAGCCTCCCGTCGGATTCAATTAAAACTCTAAGGATTGAATCGGGCAAGCGTAACATAATGAAGAGGCTCCCGCCTAAACCTAGACCTCCTAGATGAAGCGTGATCAGTCCGTAGACGCACGTAAGACACAAAGGAAGACTAAGAAGTACAAAGACCACAAAAGGTCGCCCGTGGAGTTACAAGCCCTAAGTACCTAGTCTTAAAAACCGCAAGAGAAAAATCCGACACAGGAAAACTAGGGCCCAACCGAAGGCCCCTTATATCGTGTCTCGCGTCGTCGACTCTGGTAACTACGGTAACCTTAATTTTAAGAAGGAAAAAATTCTACCTCATTCTTGAATGCCGAGCACCTCAAGCGCTTTTACTGTAATGCACTTTGATTGTAATCTTTAATAAAGTATTAGCTTTAAGATACAAATTTGTGTTCGTTGATTGTTTTATTTAATATCCTTATAGATAAAAAAAAAGGCAGACAAACACTGTGTAATACCCAAGAAAATACATACTTCAGTAAGGGCCACGATTCATGCTTCATAAAAAAAAAGAAAAAGAAAATATTATTCTTTATTCCAATAAAGGTACAATCAATTACAGTCAGTAGTGCCATCCCTTACATCTCGGAAATGAACAATACAAGCAGTTCCCTCAAAAAAAAAATCTCAAGACAGAGAAAAAGAGAGGGAAAGAGAGGAAGAGAGAGTGCGAAAGAGAAGGAAAATTATATGAAATATGTTATAAGAAAGAGAGAGTGAGAACGGGAAGGAAAAGGAGAAGGAAAAGGAGAAGAAGGAAGAGAAAGAGAAAGAAGAGAAGGAAGAAGAGGAGAAAATGGAAAAAGTGGTACTAAAAGTTCTTCTTTAAGTACACCACCCTCTCCAGATGCATTCCCTAGCATGGTTCCGTCATCGGACGGGGCTAGGGAATAACATAAATCCCATAAAGGGGGAACTAGGGAAAAACACAACTCCTATAAGCAAAGGGCCATCGGAACTAAAAGCCATCCCAGGATCTCCAGGCGGACCTTCTGTGAGGACGGCCAAGCCTTGACGTTTCGTCACGTGCATTCCAGCTACGCCAATAAAGGGAAGAAGTGTTCAAGTACGAGCTCCATCAAGAAGGGAGTTCTAATTTATAAGAAGGCTGGAGCACTTGGAAAATCGCACAGTCGGTTCCAATTCTCCATAAGTCGTCCAATTCTCCATAAACAAGCATTAAAGACGCCCGCATCTCTCCAAGAAGTGGAAGTCAACCGGTCGCGCCTCACTAGCCGGGCCAAAGAGCCCGACCGCTCTCAACTAAGGCCCGTAGCCCAGAGCAAGTCTCAAATTTCAGCAATTAGGGCCCACGGAGCCCCAAAGAACTTTCGCCTTTGAAGAGCTCGACCGGCCAACCATGGCCCGGTAGCCTAGAAGCAAGTTCACCGTAGATTAGCCCACTTTAGCCTCGTTGACTTAGTTTTGAAGAGCTCGACCGCCTCGTGAGCACATGCAGTCAGCAGAGCCGGGCTCACTGTGGTACACCACGGAGCCTCGCGGCTCAGCTTTTAAAGAGCCTGACAGCTCAATCCAAGGCCCGGTAGCCCAGAGCAAGTTCAAACAGTAAATTAGCCCACGGAGCCTCAACAGCTCAGTTTTGAAGAGCTCGACTGCTCAACTAAGGCATGGTAGCCCAAAGAGCAAGTTCACTTATGCAAATTCCACTCGCGAGCCCCCAACAACTCACTTTGAAGAGCTCGACGCTTCAACTAAGGCCCTGTAGCCCATGAGTGTTCACTTTAGCAAATTAGAGCTCCACGCAGCCCCAAAGAAATTTCGCTTTTGAAGAGCTCGACCGCCAACCAAGGCTCCTGTAGCCCTGGGCAACTTCGCCTCAGCAGATAGCTCCACCTGAGCCTCAATAGCCTACTTTAAGAGCCTGACAACTAAGGCCTGTAGCCTAGGAGCAAGTTCGGGCCAGAAAATTAGCCCACTCTGAGCCCCAAGCAGCCTCGCTTGAAGAGCCTGACCAAGCCTCAATTAAGGCCTGGTAGCCCAAGAGAGCCCTAATGTGCCTTAGTTTCTCAAGAGCTCCGACCGGCTTCAACTAAGGCCTGGTAGCCCAAGAGCAGGTTTAGCTCAAAGTGGGAGCCCACCTGAGCCTCAGCTGCCTCGCTTTGAAGAGCTCGACCGCTCAACCCGTGCCTGCAGCCCAAGGGGCAAAGTCACCAGTAATTTAGCTCACTGAGCCTCAAGAAATTAGCTTTGCAGAGCGTATCACTGGGAAGGCCTCAACGCCTGTGGAGCCCGGAAGAAATTGGGCTTGCAAAGCTTAACAGCCGTGAAGGCCTCAACGCCTGTGGAGCTCACCAAGCCATGAGTGAGCGAACAACTCAGAAGGCTCAACGCCCCAAGAGCCAAGTAGCTCGCCCGTAAGGCGCAGAACATCCCAAAAGCGAATGGCCTGCTTCAAAAGAGTATAAATGTTTCGGGAGGTAGAATAGCCTGTGAGCTGGCCTACCTCGGGTGTGATTGGGCCCACCTGAGCTCAGCAAATCTAGTTTACAAGGAACTTAACTCCAAGCCTCGCACAAAGGCCATATAGCCATCGATCCAAGTCGGCAGAGGAAAGAGCATTAGGGAAATCGCCATAAAAAGAAGAGAAACAAAAAAAAGCGATGAGATAGAAAATGGGGTATTCATTGAGAACGGCATCACATATATCCGGGGTTCGAAGCCCAACGTAAAAAAAAAAAAAAATTGCAAAATTATACAAAGGAGTTCCGCACGTCGCGTATGGGGAGTATGGCTTAAGAAGTGAGCGGACTCCACTGTGTGGTGTTTGTCTCCAAAATACCGCGAGCGACTCTTCTACCTCCTCGTCACTAGGGATATCAAAGTTAAGGTCCAAGCCCGGGTAGGCATTAGCAACCTTCCTCTGGAAAGCAAGCCATCTAGAAGCCCACTGAGTGCAAGCCTCATCCCTCAAACTCGCTATAGCTCCGTCCCCAGACAAACCGTAGCCCCCGCTCCTCAAGGCCACAGACTCCTGGCCAAAGCGGCTCAATAAACACAAATTTCTGGGAGCTCGCGACAGTTCCATCTAGAAAACACCGTTTATTACGCACCATCTCTAGCAAGATGTGCATCTCTTCCCTAGTTAATTGCACCTCATTATACCATTGCGCCTCATCCGACTCACCAAGCTCCAGCCTGGCAATTTCATGTACCGGTCCTCGACCTCCCGGTCGTTCCTCTGCCATCTAAGCCCTCTCGAGCCTTTTCTTCCTTACGCTCAGCCCGCACTCGCGCCATCGTGGTATGCCTCAAGTTGGATCTGAGCTTCACGGCCTCCTCAGTCATATTTTGCATCTGATCTAGTAGTCTCGCCCGCCTCGCAGGCAGGGCACTCTCGCCTCAGAGGTTATGACGGCCGGACGTGACCCTCATTCGCCCAGCCCTTTGCCAAACTCTTCAAATGGGTGGCCACCTGCCGATACTCGACATAAAGTCAACACGTAACTCAAAACCAAGATAAAAGCGCATACAACAAGACAACAGAACTACACATGACCCAGGATAGAGCCAAGGCTTCCTCACTGTGCAGGCACCCGACCCCGAGATCAAAATCCCGAGAATGGACGAGACTGCCACCGCAGCTCGCATTGAAGAGCAAGGACCCCATCTCCACGCCTTGGGGCGCTTCCTCCTAACTCTCCCGCCTCTGGCTGAGGAGGCCTCAAAGACTCGCGCATGGGACTCCAAACTATTATAGGTATAACCTCCAACGGAGGCTTTCAACGCCTCCCCGAGGAATCTTTTGGCTCAGTTAACTCCACCCGAGCCGAACTCAGCCTCCCAGGAACCTCGACCGAAGGCTACGACACTTGCCCCTGCACTCCTGACATAGGAAGGGTGACGGCAAGACATCCCCAACCCTGGGACTTTACCCCCAAGCCTGATGACCCCTTCGCAGAGTCCGTAGCTCGCTTCACACTCCGAGACCCTCCGGACAAGATTCCACCAGCTTCGAAGCTCTCCTTTAGTGGGCTTGACAACAGGAGGCCCATCGTGAGAGAACTTCATAACAAATGAAAGGAGCATCTCAAAGTACAGGCGGTAGGACTCGAACTCAAGATCCGGGAATATCCGACCTGATAAGCTCAGAGTAAGCGCGCGGAAGACACTTGGCCAACTTCCGCTTTACGACCTTGTCTTCGGGGCTAATATCAGGGCGAATACCTGAAAAACGCATAGCCAATGCAAAATTAAGGACACCCTATAACTTACGAAAACTAAACCGAACTAAACCAAAGCAAAGCTCACGTAGATTCTCGAGTCCAGACAAATTTAACGCCCAGCAGCCTTTGTCAAGGGGTCGTGACCCTAACCGAGGCCACAAACAAAAAAAGTAACGCTTTCCGCAAAATTAATGTATATCCGAGATGATCGTGAGGAGCGCCGGCACGCTTTAGATACAGATAAAAGAAAGCTCCTCGCTAATTTCCTTCACACTGTAAAAGAGGTCTTGAACAGAGCCATACTAGGAACACCCAAGCCCTTATCCCTAAAGAAAACCAACAGCCCAATCACACCCCGTAAATCTTGGGGCCAAAGTTGAGAGGGTCGACGCTGAAATGTTGCAAGACCCTTTTAAGGGGTAGTGTAGAGGAAACGGAGGCCATTGTCGAAGGCCACCAAGCACACCATCTTCGCACTGACCACGTAGAGGTCAAAATGCTCTGGAGACCGCACTGACACCAAAAGGGGCCTATAACGCGTAAAAGTTTCCCTATATAAAGGCTTAACTCGCTTAGGTCCCACCGCGAGCATCCCGCACCGGCCGACTCGATATTCCGAGTCCCACTCGGTATTTAATCTCACAATTCTACCTCGCCTTTACCCAAGGGGGAGAGGAGGTTCTCCGGCGTCCCCGAAGAGCAACCACAATTTAAACGACGGAGGCACCACCCGTCCGCCCCGACCTGCACAAATGTAGGAGTCACCTCCATGCCAAGAAAGAAGAGGAACGACTCACCCATGGAGTATCGTATAGTAAGAACAAGACCACTAAGCTAAATTCTAGCGCCTCTCGATTTATTACTTGAAGAGACACGGAAGGAAAAAAGACGCACCAGTCCTAGGAACAGAACGAAAAGGGCTACCTTAAGCAAGGTATCACAAAACGCCAAAAGAGACTAAATGTAAGGTCGGATTTGCACGAAGCCCGAACTCGTAAAGTAAAAAGTTTCAATATCGTGGGGTACAATGCTAACTAGCCGAGGATGTTCTCAAGAAACCGAAGGAATCGTGAGGAAATGAGCGCCAAAGTCGAAAAGTCAATATTATCACAAGATTCGCTGACGGCACAAAGCCCCAACCAAACCAAACTCTAAACGCCACGTGGAAGTCGCACCCGACCAAGAGCGGATACAGTTTCTCGCCTACGCCGTAACCAAGGGCCGGGAGGCAACTGATTGGGTTTAAAAAATAGGCGCGCAGGCCCATTCACTAAGCCCAAGAAGTAGGCAGGCTTAGTGAAACGCCTAGGCTCCTGGCACCGGCCCCAAAACGGGAGCCTAGTTCATTCGCCCCAAGGGCCAATAACACCCGATGCCTTAAGAAGCCCATTCTCGTAGGAATCAAATCAAATCTCACTAACAAGGAAGTAAGATAATTCTTTAATAACTCCATTCCCACTATTCCCTTATTATCCGATAAACTGGCTAAGGATGTAAAAATCCCCCGTCCAATGAGAGAGAATCTTTATCACCATCCAATTGGGAAAACATAGACTATAACATCAAAGCCACCCCATCTGAAAGGCACGCGTAACATTCATTCTGCTAAATAATCTATTCTTCCTTATGGAAAATCGACTTAGTGATTTGAGCTGCAACCACGAGCCCCCGCCAATCCTCTTTCTTTCTTATTTTTGTAAAGGAGTCCAATGTCCATTAACCAGCGGACCTACCAAATACGCTCCAGCTTCGCCAATGATCCCAACACGCTTCAAATTGGCTTCCATGGAGTGCACTACTAAATGGATATTAAAATAAAAGCAAATTTAAAGTAATGTATAATACTAAATGTTTTAAATTAAAATTTCAACTTTGATTATGTAGTCATTTTCGTTGATAAAAAAAATATTCAAAAAGCTTTTTTTATTGTTTTTTATCTCATATTTCATAAATATACAAATAACCCATCATTTATATCATTTCCCATAAATATTCAAATACCCTTAATATAATTTCTCATATTTATTATAATTTAATTCCTCTTATATATTCATGTTACGATCCCATCACTCAAATTTATTATAATTCAATTACTTGGTTTGTTTAATTATTAGTTATTATTTTGGGCAATCGTGAAAAGAAAAGATGATTTTGGTATTTTAATTTAGAAGAAATTATCATTTAAAACATAAAAACAACATAATATGGCGAAAATTGCCAAAGTAGTTGGAATCCAAAACCCTATTAAATCTTGGTTAGCCACATTTATCCATAATGCAAATTTTTGGTAAGATTACTATAAGTTTGTCGAGGTATACTTAAGCCTGCCCCGGTTGTTACCTACCCCACTCGACGTTAGGGTCAGGTTGGACTTTTAATTTATCGACGAAAACCTGACCAAATTTGGTCTCGATTCACCACCTCTTCGCTTTGCGCCAATTTGTTCTAAGGCGTTTTTTTTCAGGTAATGAGAAGGAATCATATAAGCAGGGAAAACGTATTTCTTTAATCAATTTATATATATGATAATATGTATTTATATCTTATTTATCTAATTTTTAATGAAATCTTTAACATAATTGTTAACACCATTAATTTTTATATTTCAAACTTAGAATAATTATTGTGCAAAACAAAATTTCATTCACAAACTCATAATAAAATATCAATTATTTATGTTAATGAGACCCAAAATTGTTTTTTCTTTTTGTAATTTATAATTTAATTATTTATTATTTATATTATAATAAAAATGTCATTTTACCCAAAAATGATATAATATGAGTTTTTTTTTTTAATTCTAAATGATTGGTAACAAAGAAAATTAGAAGATAGCATGAATCAAAATAATATTTTATTTTATTTTATTTTGAGTGCTTTAAAATTGAAAAACTTTTTGCTTATATTGTCTTCTCAATCAGATTTTTAATTTCATAGCTAAATTCATATTCTAAAATTATCTTAAATTAATATTATGTTATATGGATTTGAAATGAAATATTAAATAATATATTTGAGAGATTAAAAATATTTTTAATTCTTAAAAAGTACCTAACTTTTTACCTGCTTATTATTTTATTTATTAATTTAAGGTATAAAATTGCTATACCAGAGAGTTTTTTTTTATTAATGAAAGTGCAAAAAGAAATTTATTTTTATCAATTTCAAGCATCTATGTATCAAATATAAATACTTCTTAAGTTTGCAATTGAATAGTACCATAGATTTTGATCGATTAAATCACCATTCATTTATTATGTTTTAATACAAAATCACACATCAAGTAATTGATAAATACAAAATACAGATTAATGTTTACATTTACATGTCCCTCAATTATCTCCACTGCTTTGCACAACTTTATTTCCTCTACAAAAAGAAAAAAAAAGATAATAATAATAAATTTTGAGATAAATACCTTAAAAAAATATTGAAGAATTAATAGATTAATGTTTTAAACGTTTGTCAGTGTAACTAGAAAAAATATAAGTGCTTCTAAAAACAATTTTTTTTTTTTAAAAACATAAAATTGTTTCTTAACGTAAAAATGTGTTTTAATTGAATTTTTCTTGATAGTTTTTATTTTTTTTTTAAAAAGATAAAAGTTGTTTGCAGGTGCTTTTTGAAACAATGAAGTATAGGTAACATTTTTAAAATCCTTGTCGTATAGAAGAACAATTTAAAAAGAGTTTGCATCAAGGTTTTAAACTCAAGCCGTAGCCATTTCTCGATTGATACTTCCAATCAATACTGTGTTTCTATCGCTTTCTGCATCGCTTTCTGGTACTACGTTTCTGATATATATATATATATATATAGCAGCAGTATATATATATATATATATATATATATATATATATATATATATATATATATATATATAAAATTTTAATATAGAGTATTTTGTAATATAATTTATCATAAAATTATTTTATAATACATTAATTAAAATTAAATTATCAAATAAACATAAATATTTTAATACCTTAACGTAAGTTTAAATCACTAAATTAATATATTGTTTTAAGATGTTAATCCAAGATAAATCAACAAACAAGTATAAAATATTTAATACAAGCAAATACAAATAAACAAATAAATTTAAACAAGAATCAAGAACCAACATCAAACTCAGTGTCAGTATCAAACTCTAAAACATCAAAATCTCATGCATTTGCAAGGTGAGATGGTCAATATCGCCTTATTATTAGTATAATTTAATTCTTCTATCATCCGCGCAAGCTCATTGAAGCAAACTGCTTCTATTGTCTCCCCAATTTAAATCATCTCCATCAAAAACACCGGAATCCTCATAAATCCAATCATCCAACAAATCTATATGCTCCATACTTATAGGATTTAAAGACTCTTTCCCTTTCTTCATAATCCTGTAAATAACAATAAGAATAATGGTGATGATGCTTTTTTCAACCGAATCGGGCCGGAGCCGTGTCGGGCATCGGTCAGGTCGACCCCACGTCACGGCCTGGTCGCAGCTCCCTGACCGCCGTGCATGAAATAGATCGTCGCGATGCCGGTCCGTTGTGCTCCCACGTGGCACTCCTCTCGCAAAACAAGAAAGGCTGGGGTCGGCGAGACTTCGCCTCGGTCGCTTCTGATGCCTAAGCTTCGGCTTTCTTTTGAGAGAAGAGATCGCTAGAGGGCTAATGTCGCAGATGTTTACGCATCTTCACCGATGGGGTGGCCTTGTATTTATACAGATGTTTTACCATTGGACGCTGGCTGATCTTCCATTGATGGATATTTTCTGATATCGATTTGATTATGGATATAGAAAGTGTAGCTCTATTTGGAATTATTTCTCTCCTTATTGGTGGGATCCCGCTTGATGAGTCAGACATTTGGTGAATTATCTTACTTTCCTAACCTGGTAGCATCTAAGTAGATTTTGCTGGGACATATGTTATCGCAAAGTTATTCTATTTCTTTATCTCGTGGGATTTGGCTTGATTTCATAACATGGGCTTTCTTGATTACTCCATAATCGACCTTTGGGTCAGCAAGGCCTTCATCCTTCATCCCGGGCTGGCGCCAAAAGGCTCAATGCTTCACGAAAAAAGATGCTTCAATGGATCGGCCTTCATCCCGGGCCGTGTCAAAGGCCTCGAATGCTTCAATGGGCATGCCTCCTTTGGGTTTAACGAAGGGCTCGCAGCTTCCATTTTTCAAACCTCTATCGCGCTCTCGCCCGCACGGGCGGCAAGGCGGGCTAAAACAAGCTGTATCGGATGCAATTTAATGCACCGCCGGTCGGGTTATTAAGGCTTGATCGCGCCATACGCCTTGCGACAATGAGACTCTTTGGTTTTCGTATTTCTCTTACTCCTTCACCCCTCCTTCTCGCTTTCGCAGTCCTCCTCCTGCCTTGTAGCCCCTGATCATCCCGCGACCTCTTTCAAGCTCCTCGAATTCTCGCATTTCATTTTCCTTAGTTCTCCGTCTCGACCTTTTTTTTCAGGTAAAGTCCTTCTCATGCCTTTATTCGCTTATCATGGGTCCTGGGTTGCTCTTCTTCTTTGCGTATAGCGGACTCTTCTAGTTGTTGCCGCTCGGCGGATCAAGGGGTGTCTCCGACCGCTCGTCGGGCTGAACGCCGAGATGCCCTGGGGGCGCCCTCTCCTTTCTCCTCGGGACAAGGGTAAGGGAAAAGTGGACCTTATTAAATACCCCGAGGGGTAAGAATACCTAAGATCCGCCGCTGTTTCAAAGATGCTTTAACCGTGGGGCCTAGCAAGGTCGTCCTCATATGGGCCACCTTACGATGCCACTACTCCCTTTACATGCTCGAAAGTGTGGTCCTTTGACCTTCGCATGGTTTTCAGGCCTAAGATGGTGTGCTTCATGGCCTTCGATAATGGTCTTCGCTTCCTCCGCATCCCTTCTGCGGTGCGGGTTTTACAAAGACTTCAACGTCATTCTTCTCTAACTCGCGCCCAATGGTTGGGGTATTTGGTTGGTCTATTAGTTTTCTTAGGACAAGCTCTCGGTGTCCCGGTGTAGCTTCTTTCATTTATCTTTGCTTGAGGAGACCAGTAGGGCTTCCTCTATTTTCTAGGCATAAGGCGCTCCTTAGTGATTTTAGATCTTCCCTCTTCCCACGAGGGCATGGAAGGGGCCATTACTTCTTTGTTAAGTGGCGTGGTGGGAATATGACCCTCTTGACAAGGGCGACACATGGGGATCAGGTGAAGCTGGACAGCGCGAGAGTCTTCGTGAGTGTTTGCTCTGTTTTTGGTATAACTTGTGTGGTCATTGGTATTTCGATTCTGCAGCATACATATGCTTCCCAGTGCTCGAATTGATCTCGTGGCCCCGAAGGCAAAGTCATAGCGAGCGTTAGTGAGTGTCCTCCTCGTCCTTGCGGAGGCGATCAAGTTGGATATTCACGGCCGCCCGGGCTCGAGTCTGCTCGCTCTGTTCTTTGAGGCCTTGTACTCCTTACCGTAAGTTTCTCCCATTGGGCCCTCCGTGCTAAACCCGCCCAGGGAGAACTGCGGCTCGATTGATATTTGTCTCGGAAGCTTAGGGAGAGTGAAGCGAAAAACCACCGGACTCTGTTGAGAAAGATCCACCGGCTTTGGTTAAAGTTTCGAAATTGGGGGCGTCTTCATCTTACTTAGTCTCACTCATGTCAGAAGCCGGAGGCGGGCGCGATCGCCTCAGATTGGCTCCTGCAGTCTTGAGTTCGCAACCGGATTCACGGAGTGCAACATGACGAAAGGTCCACCCAGGTGGGGCGGTTGAAGCGTGGATTGCGGCGGTCCATGCCCATTCTTGTCACGGGGTGTAGCGAGAGTGTGGGTCACCTTCTGAAGGCGGAGGGTTGGGGAGGAAAGATGCGGAATCAGAAATTGGCCGGAGCGGACTCTTTAGCTACCGATGCGAACTCGCGGCGGCGCAGTCTCGATCCATTCTTAAGGATTCTAATCCTCGAGAGGTCGAGTGTCTTTGCCAGATTGATAGAGGCTTTGGCCTATCTCCCGGGTCGCCTCAGTAAGTTCCATACCTTGTAGGTGTCGATTCGTTTGAGTTGATCATCCGAACTTGCATTGGAGTGTTGATTCTATGTTGATTCTATGTTGCGTGCAGTGGCTACTCATTTGAAGGGTCAGCCAAAAGGCTAAATTAACCAAAGTCATGCCAAAGCTGCCCGCTTACAAGGCGAGGGTGGCTTCCTCACATCCGAAAGCCGGCCGTAGCTACGGGTCGTGCAACGAAGACGAGGAGGCAAGTTCAAGCTCAAATCGATGGAAGCATACCACGCCGGCACGGTCAGCCGAGAGGGTAGGAATATGAGGCCCCAACAAATAGAGAGCGTCCGGCGAAGCCGGAGGTTCGATGATTTGCGAAGCAGCCAAATGATCGCTGGGGAGACAGGACGGGTCGCAATCGCCCAATATGAACTTCAGATGGTTAGGGATGAGCTTCTCACATCCCAAGGCGAACTTCGGGAGTCTAAGTCATAGGAAGATTGAGGGATCAAGTCAATACTCAGTGGGCTTCTGGGTGGGTCGCTTTTCAGCAGAAGACTGCTAATGCTTATCCAGGTTTAGATTTCAACTCGACCCTAACACGCAGGAGTAAGAGGGAGTCTTTCTCCTCAGATCCTTCTGGAGAACCGGATACCCCTATCGAGGCTCACTCCCCTTCTTCTGATGTATAATCTTCTGCGTATAGACATATGTAGCATTTTCTTAATGAATATTCATTTTTATTTCATCACTGTCTCATTTGTGCACTGCGCTATTCTTCATGATCAGACACTCCCCGTCGTATGGCCCAACTTGAGCGTCCGAAAGCGGATAGCTGATGGAGCCGTAGAGTTGGGCGCTTGAGTTTCAATCGGGCTGAGGCTTTCATGGGCTACTTCGCCGAGCTAAATGTACTTTAGGGCCATGGCTTGAGTAGGAATAGCCGTCAAGGTCACAACCGAGCCGCGTTTGCCGGCCGTGGTGGCTCCCGCGGCCTCGAATAGCTCGAGTCGACCTGAGTCATAGGCCATGGACGCTGTGCAAAGGCAGTGACGAACTCGTCAAAGTGAGCCACTGGCTCCGGCGCCGAGGCCTTGTCGGGCGACAGCAGGCCCCAGCCGATCCGACTCTAGGGTTGCATGCACCCGCAGAGTAGACGAACCGCCAAAGTGAGCTACTCCGGGCTCCCGCGCTGCAGGCTTTGGCATCCAGCCTGAGTTGATCTGACTCTCAGGCCGCGGGGTCTCGTGCGTAGTCGAACTCGCCAAAGTAGCTACCAGGGCTCCCACAGCCGAGCTCGGTGGCGATCCGTACCGAAATGATCTGACTCTTAGGTTGCATGATCGTGTGAGTAGACGAACTCGTCAAAGTGAGCTACTGGGCTCTGGGCGCTAAGGCCTTGCTGGCGCATCCATGCCCGGGTGTCGATCCGACTCCCAGGTCGCACCGTGCGCAGTAGTCGAGCCTCGTCAAAGGAGCTACTAGGCTCCTGGCGCCGAGGTCTTCGTGGCGATCCACTCGAAATGATCCGACTTTAGGTCGTATTTAATCTCGCGCAGAGCAAACGAACTCGCCAAAAGTGAGCCATCGGGGGCTCCCGGTGCCGAGGCCTTGTTGGCGATCCGGCCTTGAGCCGATCCGAATTCCAGGTCGCAGCGGGTCCGTGCAGCAGTAGAGTCGGCGCCCGCCAGCAAGCGCGATCGGGCCCGCCCGAGGCCTCGGTGGCGATCCGCTGAAATGATCCGACTCCTTAGGTCAGCATGACCGTGCGTACGCAGACTAACTCGCCACTAAAGTGAGCTACTTAGGGCTCGGGCGCCAGGCTCGTGGCGATCCAACCCGAGCTGATATGACTCTAGGTCGCATGACTCCGTGTGCGCAGTAGACGAACTCACAAAGCTGAAGCACTGTCCCGGGGTCATTGAGGCCCTTGTCGCGATCCAAACCCGAAATGATCCGACTAGGGCCGGCGCGGGCCCCGTGCGTATAGGTCAACTCGCTGGGAAGTGAGCCATCGGGCCCGGCGCCGAGGCCTTGTGGCGATCCAAATTCCTAGGGGCCGATCCACTTCTTAGTCATGCGCCCGTGGCTTAGTAGTCGAGCCTGCCAAAGTGAAGTCGTTGTACGCACCCATTTGACTCGATTTTCTGAAAGGTGCGAAAGGCCTTTAATGTGCTAGTTGGATAGAGAATTTGAAGCGCTTTTATGCGAATTTCCACAGGCAGCCATGCTCTTATAAATGGCGCTCTTACTGCTATGGAGTTTATACTGGATATTCATTCTTCAAAGGTGATCGAGATCTATGCGAGATGAAGCGTCAAAGCTTGATCGTCTTCGCCGGGGATCCACCTAAAGATTATGGTTCAGTTTTGTTGGACTTCTGCTTGTGGGAGTTGTGTTTTTCCCTAGTCTCCCCTCTATGGGAGTAATGTTATTCCCTAGCTTCGTGCTGTGGAACGCGGTTCGAGAGGGCGGCACATTTCTCGTGCCGCTCTCTATTTTCTATTCTTCTTCTTCCTATCCTTTCTCTTCTCTTTCTCCTTCTCCTTCATTCTCTATTCCTTCCCTTTCTTTCCTTTTGCTTCTTTCCCTTTCAGACAAACTCCCTTCCCATCCCTTTTATTCTTCCCTTTTCCACTTATTTTCATCTCTTCGTTTTCCTTTCTTCTTTTCTTTCCCCGAAGTTTCTTCTTTTTTTTTTTTTTTTGAGGGAACTGCTTGTACTATGTATCTCCAAGATGTAAGGGATGACACTTCTGATTGTAATTGAATGTAATCTGATTGGAATAAAGAGAGACTTTTCTTTATGACTATGGAACCTTCTATTCTTACATGTAATTTTTCTGAGCATTATATGTCTGAGCTGTTTGAGACATCTAACAAAATAATCAGTAAACGGTCGAATCGTTATCTGAAAATTGATAAATCTTCATTTAAGATTATAAACCAAGGTCTACTGATAAAAACGTTTAGCGTGCTCCCCAGATTCCAAGTGCATGGTGAAACTTTTCCCCTCCTCCGTCTGCAGCTCATAAATTGCCCCGGGGCCCGATGACACGGATATGATGTAGGCCCTCCCCGCTGGGGCCTAGTTTTCCATGCGCTGATTCTTCCTCACGCGTGTTTTCAAAACTAGGTCACCGCATGTAGCCCTCGGTTTGACCTTTTGGTTGTGGCCACCTCATTGCCTCTCCCCTCCTCGGTAATCCTCCCCGTGCGCCCAGAACCCGCTCAATGTTTTTCATCTGTGAGGTCCAATTCTGGGCGGAGAGCCTCGTCGTTGTGTTCCACTGTCGTTAACTCGATCCTTGGGGACTTTAATCCGACCTCGACAAGGGCTACCGGCTCTGCCAAAGGCTAGGCGAATGGGCTCGTTGTCACCCTCTAGCTGGTCCTCGTAGGCCCATAGCACCTCGTGGAGGTATTCTACCCATTTTCCTTTAAGATCTTCCAATTTGGTCTTCAAAGCAACCTTGCAGCTCGACATGGTGACTTCGGCCCCACCTAATAGGACCGCGCGGATGTGCCGGAAACGAGTAATACCCCACCCGAGAGCCCCAAGCACAAATCCCCAAATTCGCGCTGTCAAATTGCTTTCCATCGTCTGATACTGTGGCTCTTGATACTAAACTCCGTGATATGATGGCTCGCCACACAAAATTGCGTATCTTCTGTTATGAGATTGTGGCCAAAGGTTCTGGCCACCCCACCTGGGTGAAGCACTCACCGCAACGATGATGAATTTACATTGGTCCTTCCCAAGGGCGTAGGTCCTAAGACATGTCCAAACCCCCAATCGCTGGAAAGGTCAGGGGCTTGCAATTGATGTCAAGGGGCTCTAATGATCTTGGCATGTACGTCCCGCATCCTCGCATTTCGACCAGGTCGACATGCCGCCTCGGAGTACGGTGGGTCGCAGTATCCCCGTTTTAGGACTCTTCCTCGCTACCGCCCGAGCTTCGATATGATTTCCGCATACCTCTTCGTGTACTTCCCTTAGCACGTATTCGTTGTCTCTTTTCCGCGATGCACTTAAGGATAGGTGTGAAGAAACTCTACTTGCATGTGCTTCCCTTATGATTAGTGAACCCATTGACCTCTTCCTTATTTTAGTTGCTTCTTCGGTCGCCTGGTAGACGTCCGTCATTATGTAATCCCACTGTCCATCCACCAAGCTCTAATTCTAATTTTGCTGGGCAACTTCCACGTCATGTAGATCTAATGAAGGCTCTCGTGAAGGTATTCGATTGTGCAAGCTGACCCACGAGGTCTCCGTGGAGGCTATCGCAGCCTTGCCAAGGCACCGGCTCCTGAGTTCCTCGCCTCCGGGGATATGCCTGACCCGGACCAAAGACGAACTTTTTCAATAAATCACGTACCTTTTTGAGGTATATGATCATTCTTCCGCTTTAGCCCTTTAGGCATCTTCTCTATTTGTCTTACTACCAGGCTTGGGAGTCACGTTGCACCTCAAGTCAGTCAATTCTCTAGCGATCGAGCCAGGCTGAGGTTCATGACGCCTCATTCTACTCATTGTCGGGAGGCTTAATCCCAACATGGTTTCGCATACTAATGTCTATTCCCTCCTGGGAGGTCGATTGCTTCTGGCCTCGTCTTGTGTGCATTTGTGGCCCCGTCACGTAAAGTTCGCATGGTAGGTCGCATTTGGTGCTCATGTTCTTCAGAGGCCCCGTCGAGGTGAATTCCATGACGAACCGCTAAGACCTGCCCTTTATTGCAAGCTGCTTATATCTCATGCCTAACTCGCTCACCCTATGGCCCACTTCATTAGCCTTCCCCGAGGTCTCCTCGTTTATGCAACACTTGCTTCATCGGATATTCCGTTGAACTTCTATGGTACGAGCCTGGTGCAATACGGCTTCCGAGTCAAGTGGTTACTGGGGCAGGCTAAGATTAATTTCTCCATCCTTTCGGCAGGCCTCCTTCGCTTCCTTTCCTCGAAAGCACGACCGCAATAGGTAAACCAGGTGTTGCACTCAGGTCTTTGTCTCTCGACGAGGCGTCACCGGGGTCGAGAAGTTCGACATCGCTTAAGTATAGATGGTGTGAGCTCCCTCAATGGGGCTTACCAGAATGGGAGGGGCACTCAAATATGTTTTGCGCCGAGAACGCTTCACAAAGCACCCTCGTATCCTACTGAGCCCTTTCAAACTTGGAAGAAAGGCCGACATTTATCACTAGCCCCGATAATGCACTCTGGCTTTAAAGCAAAGAATCCTTCCCGGGCCGACGTCTGACCTCCTTTATGCCAGGGGCGCGGTAATGTCGATACAACCTTTATTTGTTCTGGTTTCGCTCACCCTGGTTGACTATGAAACTTGTGGAATTTTCCTATCGATAATTCAAGGCACAGCCTTGGTCGGATTCGCTTCATGTTGTACTTCCTTAGGATCCTGAACGCCTGACATTTAGGCCATGCGCTGGTGCCCGACAAGGGTGGATTTTACTAGCATATCATCTATGTACACCTACATCGTTCCGACCAGCTTCCTGAACATCCCGTTTACCAGCCTCTGGTAGGTGGCTCCTACGTTCTTGAGTCCAAAAGGCATCACACGATAACACAGTTCCCCTCACCCCGTGACGAACGAGGCCTCTTCCTGGGTCATCCTGGCCATGCTCGATCTCGAACAGCCTGCAGAAGGCATCCATAAAACCGAGGAGAGTTCAGCTTAAAGGGCATCTACGATGAGGTCTATTCGCGGCAGAGGGAAACTATCCTTGCACCTGCTGACTCAAGTGAAGTCGATGCGCAGTCGCCACTTGCCGCTTGCTTCTTTTGATCCAGTACGACGCCGCTAGCCATTCGTGATATTCTACCTCTCCGACTCGCCTCCCCGCTTAGAGGAGTTTTCGACCTCCCTCATTGATAGCTGCCTCGCCAAGCTAAGCTCCTCCTCTTTGCTCTTGCTGGTTTCGGTGCGATCACCACGCTTCCGCCTATGGGTACTACCGAGGTCACCTCTCCCATGTCCGATCGTTTCCCACGCCAACATCTTTGTTCTCGTCTCAAGAATTGGGTGACAGTGGTCTTGATACCTTCCGCTAGCCGGTCATAGGCGAGGTGTTCGTGGTCGCCATCCAACTGCATGCGCCCACTTCCCTCCGGTGGCTCAGCGTCGGGTGAATATCTCTGCCGCATTTCGCTCATCCATGGATACGTTATCGACCGCTTTTGCTTCATGGATGCCGAGTAGCATTCCCCGCTCACTGTCAGTCCTCGGTCCATTCCTACTCCCGCTACTAGGAAACTTGATCATCATGGTGCTTTATAAATGGCTTTATTGCATTAAGAGAGGGTCCAGCTTCTTAGCAACATATTATTATGCGTATGGGGCGTCTACAACGAGAGGGACCGTCGTCGTCGTTGCTCCGGCATGGGGATCTCCCAAGGTGAGTACTAGCTTGCATTGAGCCCATGGTAATACCTTTTCTCCGAGAATCGCAGATGAGTGCCGACTTCCGTTCCATTCTTTCCCCTTCCAATGTCCATCTTGCCAGGTCGGTAGGCGAAGATGATGTCACCGAACTTCCCGCTGTCAACCAACACCCGATGGACCGCTGGTCGGGCCACAACCGTCACTACCAAGGGGTCGCCATGGGGTGCCGCATCCCTCCGTGTCCGAGTCAGAAAGTTACAGATGCAAGCCGAGCCGAGGTAGTTTAGACACCGCTTGTATCGGCGACTCGGCCGACCTAACGTCGCAGATGGCCTTCCCGGCCGAGCCGATTCCCTCCCCTCGCAAACTTCTCGATATCACGTAGATTTCTCCTAAAGGCCGCCAGGCCGAAGCCGTTTGTCCGTCGAGGTGGCGGTGGTGGTCAGCCGAGCCGTGAGCTTGGTTTTGAGCCCGACTCGAGGTCGATTTTCAAAGGCTATGAATCGCTTCGAGATACCCGTGAGCCAGAGATTTTGTCACGCCCGATCCCTCCGTAATTCGATCGCGACCGAACCTAAGCCAGGTGGGTGCTAAACCATATAACGGGACTCTTTACTTTTTTTTTCGTAGTCAGATTATATTCGCTGTGTACAACAATTTTGTAATAACCAAAATCATTTACATATACAAAAGAACTACCACCTGAGTGGTGTCCATCAAAAATCTATACACATGCTAAGTCCATTTTACTATACAAATATATTAGATGCATTATATTTAATACAAACATCGTAGATCGCGGAACGCCATAGTGGAGCACCTATCTCCGAGATGGCCCATCATTGTCAGGAATGTCCTCGCCCTCTTTATCTCCCGCACCTTACACGATTGAACACCCGTGCTGTTTTTTACGCCAATGTGGTGGAACATATAGATAGTAAATCGACCAATAACAATACTGGCCACAATCTTTTACATTTTTTCCTTATGCATAACGGCCTATTCTTATGTGACTTCTAACTCATATCATATTATACATGTAGATTTTATCATTTTCGCATTCCATATCATTATCTCGTCAGACATTTCCCTTCGTGTCATGTCTTTTACAGGTTGTAACTCATATCTTTTACATGTACGACAGATCAGATCATATTCAAAACAAACTTATATATATACAATGGCAAATCGGAACATATCAAAGTCATATTCCATACATACAGGGTCAAATCAAATTGATACCGATACATATTAGACTCTCGTTATCACGCCGGCTTCATTAATCAACTTCCTCTGGGCAATTACATTTCGCGATCCGATGCCCGTTTAATTCTTTAGTTATCGTTTTATTAAATTTTCATTTTCGTAGTATTGTGACCAACTCTACTCGACCCGTTACGATCCAAGTCGGAGCCCTGGGCTTTACTCCGACATTTCAATCAAAACACCATGGTTTGGTTTTTATTAGCCTTTATTTTCAAAATGTCGCAATCTAATCCCTCGACTTCGACCCGAACATGGATTCAAGTCGACTTCCGCTTACTCCGACATTTTCACTATCTTCCCAAACATTTTGTTCAGTTATTCCATTTTAGACTTTTTAATTTACGAGCACCATTTCGCAATCCCATAAACACTTACAAATTCAAAAAGACCCATAATATTCACATTTAACAAAATGCATTTACCAAAAATAATGCCTTTATACAATATCCTGAGGTAATGTAAAAGATACTTATACAAATACACTTTTCACACATGAGGCTTCCTTCCTCAGCTTTTCAAATTAGTGATTTCACATATGAATATAGAATCCAACATCCACCTACGTATCTGGGCCAGTGAATCCCACCTGCTTGTCATTCAAGAGTAATGTGACTTTCTCGATTCCTAGAATATCACCCGCCTCACATATGGCTATGGGACCCGACATTCACGCATGTATTTAGTCAGTTAATCCGCCTCGTTTGTCATTCAAAGAGCAAATGTGATTTCACATTTACCGCATGATTCACTCGACTATAGAATCGGACATTCAAGTATTTATTCAGCTTGTTGAATCCTCGCTTGTTTGTCATTCAAAGAGCAATGATTTCACATTTATCAAAGATGATTCACTTTTGACCATGTAATCGATATCTGCTTAATGCATTCAATTGCTGGAATCCGCTGTTTGTCATTCAAGAGTTAAATGTGATCTCACATTCAATATCACCGTCTCACATATGGTATTATAGAATTCTAGCATTCATGATAGATTCAATTGTTGTAATCTTGTCCGTTTGTCATTCAAGAGCAAATGTGATTTCGCATTTAACACCACGGTTACCTTCACACTAATTTTGAAAACAGAATCCTCATGTTGGTCATTCAACAATAATACATTTCAAATCGATTTACTTTTATGCGATAATTTCACTTATAGTTCAAATACATGCACACATGCATATGTGACAAACATTCAAAATAACAATAAATTCGATAATGTATATATATACTTATATATATTTCACAATTAGCATTCATAACCGATCATAATCACATTTCAATTCCAATTTCACTTTGGTATTATCACACAAAAAAGATATATAATCCCCATCTGCTTATTTCATATACTCTTTCACGTACACTCATTCATGTATACTTATTCATATATTCATTCACGTATACTCATTCCTATACTCATTCATGTGTACTCATTCATATACTTTGCATTCGTATACTCATTCCTTATACTCATTCATATATTTCCTATGTTGGTTTCCAATTTACGGTTATATGTGATAATGATCATATATAATAACCACATCATGTGTTCTGACTCTTCCCTTCATATTCATATTCATATTCGGGTTTAGTTCTGTTTTCATTTTCATATCACATTCATGTTTCATGAACACATTTATACATGCTGCATTTTATATATTTTCCTTGTTTCATTACCTATTGCACATGGCACTTCTATACTTGTAAGTATGATGTCATAAAATCATACCTCATTAATGTATTCTTATTTCCTCTGAGTCTACTTCTGCCCAGAATTGGAATTATTCCAATCGGATCATCCAAACTAAAGTTATGGCATTTTCATGTCAAACTAGTCAATTTATCGATATTACACTTGGGACAGTTTGTAATACTCATTTTTTAGTGTCTTGACTCCATATTTAACACTTTCTCTTTGTACTCCTTTAAATCTAAGGTGCTAGGGTTCTTCTCAGTGGAATCCTTGCGTCGGGCACGAAACTCGAGTTATGTCCTAAACAACCCGAACTACTCTATGTTCAAAAACAGAACCAGAAATTTGGCTTGAACATAGCCCCACTCCCACTTAGAATCAAAATTTTAAGGTACCTATTTCTGGTTGTTTGGTTCCCCTTGAAGTCTAGTTTAATTATCATGGTCCTCAAATCGGACAAGAAATGAGCAAGTTATGGCTTCATCGAAAATGGTCAAAACATAACGGGGTGTCTGCACATATTTTCTGCACATGTCATAAATCTGAGTTAGGGTTACGGAGAAGTGTCTGGGTATGTTCAAAGGTGTAGGTACATGTCTGAAAATGCCCGGAATGTGTGTTTTCTTATTTCCATATTTTCCATCCCAAATATCTATACTTCATACACACATCAAAACAATTTCATATTTATCATAACCTGAATTATACTAATATCATCTTTTAATGGATATCTTTCTTCAAAAAACCCTTCTTGGTTACTCTCAAAGCAACTCTAATATGGTAATAACCCATACATAAACAACATGATGATTAGTTAGGGTTTTGTTCTAGCCTGCTTCGATTGTGTCTCAAATTAAACACAGATCCATCCTCAAGTAAGGATTCCATATTCTTATTGTACTATTTAAGGTTTACCACCTTACTTTCCATAGTTTTTGGGTTAAGATGAAACCCTAGCAAAACCCTAGGTTTGGGCAAGATAATAATCATACAAACCAAAGATCCATACTCAAATTTAGTAGTTCCATACACAAATCCAAAGTTCCATACCTTTTTGATCTTGGCTTGAACTTCTCTTCTCTTCTTTTTCTCTTCCTCTTCCTCTTCTTCTCTCTTTTCCTCTTCTCTTCTCTCCCTCTCTACGGTTCTCTCCCAATTTGAATTGAATTTGGTCTTAAATCCATGTTTTATTAAGGCCATGTTTGGCGAGTCATTTAATTTCTTTTTCTCATTTTTTGCATCTTGGTCCCACTTCTCTTCCTATTTGCACCTAACTATTAAATTTCTATTTTGGCATCCATCTTTTATAATTTCATAATTGCATATCAACTTATTGATTTATGTCATTTATGTCTCAAGTGTAGTAATAAACACTTTACCCTTATCTCTAATATTCATTTCGGTCTCTAATTTTATTTAGAATTCATATTTAGCTTATAATATACCTAAACAAGTCAACTGTTAGGTATATTCCGAGAATGTTCTGATATTAAATACTCTATTTCCTTCTTAAGTTGTATGCAGTCATTCGTGCGGTGCCCGTAATCCATGTGGAACTCGCAATATCTGGTGTTGTCTCTTATGGCGGGGTCTGACTTTATTTAAGTTAGCCACCAGAGGCCCACTTCGTTCGTATTTTGTCTAGGGACACGTGATCTTTGAGGCACGTTAAGGGTGAACGTTTGAGGCGAATAACGTCGTGTCTTCGGTTGCGGTGGACGAGAGATCTACGAGGTTACGCCTTTGAGGACCGTTCTGCATTTTTCTTTGGAGACCCTTCGGTGGCTTTGTCTTTGAGGCTTAGTCCTGCGTCTAACCCCATGCAGTGCCGCTTTTTCTTTATACTGGGTGGAAGAGCTCTCTTTGTAAGCTGGATATGAGGGCTTCTTCACAGTTAATACTACTTCTCTGCTTTTCTGCGAGCACCTCGATACATGCTTTCTTGGGGATTTTGGAATGGAAAACATCAAGTCTTCGTACCCCTAAACTGACAATGAATGCAATGATCGCGAACTTCTCGTCGGGTATATCTACCTTTATAGACTCGACATTGAATCTCTGGACATAAGACCTCATGCTTTCTTGCGAGCTTTGCTTGATGGTCAGTAGATGATAACTTGGCTTTCTATACGTCCTGGCCCCAATGAAGTGAGAGACGAACGCGATGGATAGCTCTCTGAATGAGGAGATTGACGACGGTGGAAGCCTATTAAACCAGGCCAAGGCTAGGCCTTTTAATGTGATAGCGAAAGCTCTGCATGCAGCTCCATTTGGTTTTTGTAAGTGTTGAGATGATCGACTGGATCCCTAACACCATCGAATGCTTCCACTTGCGGCATCCTGAATTTTGTTGGAAGAGGGAAGTGAAGCACCTCGGCTGTGAAAGGTGATTCAGTTTGTTGTACCAAGGTGTCCATAGTGTCAGGAGCACGTCCTCTTACCACCTCCTTCACACAACTGAGCTCTTGCTGGAGGCTCTTGAACCTCTGCTCCCATGATTGCTCTCCTGCTCCTTGTTGAGGATGGCGTAATCCTTCGCTCCCGATATGCCCCCAGTCTTTGCCGTTACCCTCCTCTCCGGGGCGGAGGATGTGGATCCGTGCCCCAGGGCTCATTTGGACTACATACGTTGACACCTCGGTGAATGTCGAAGTTATGTTGCCGCCTACGTGGGAGGAGGCTATGACCTTCCCCAGGCTTGTCGTGCCTCAGTGGGTGTTGCATCTTGCACGGTGAGTTGCTCTAACTCTCCTATCGGGCGTTAGTTGACGAAGTGACACCACCTACCTCGTTAAGTGTTGGCATTGCTTCTAATGCGCCAGGAGGTCTGCTGTCTGCGTCGCCTGGCTGGTCTTGCATCCTTGGTGGATGGGCGTTGCTCCTGCTTGTGTTCCGAGTTGATACCATCAGTAACTGAGTGATCAGTCTTTATTTATCAAGGAACTGTCGTTCCCACAAACGGAGCCAATTGATGATGATTTTTCAACGGTAGGCTAGGCGTGTTCGAATTAGTTAGATCGGACTTTGAATCTTTCGCAGAGCTGGTGCGAGGCTCACCCGGATGGCAGGCCAATAGGATCGGCTGCGATCTTTGGTATCTGGGCTGCTGAATGGCACTCCTACAAAACAAGAAAGAAAGAGGGTCGGCGAGGGCTTCGCGTGGCATGATCTCCCTAAGTCAGTTTTCTTTGAGAAAGAAACGCAGAGGGCGGAGTAATATTGCGTATGTTTGCGTACCTTTCATCGATGGGGTGACCTTGTATTTATAGTAGATGTTTTACCAGTTGGACGGTGATTAGGATTCTTCCCCCATGGATGAGATCTTTCTTGTCTCGGTTGATTATGGATTATGAAAGTGCTCTATTTGGAATTATTTCTCTCCTTGTGGTAGGATCTGGGTTGATGAGCGTAACGCTGCTGATTATCTTACTTTCTAGCTAGCATTAAAGATCCTGATTAGATTTGCTGGATAATATATTATTGAAGTTATTCTATTTCCCTTATCTGTAGGTTGGCTTGGTTTGCAGAACATGGGCTTTCTTGATTACCCATGTCGACCTTTGGGGCAAAAGCGGGTTGCGGGCGCCTAGCCAACTTCATCAGGCTAAACTGCAAGGCTTGAATGCTTCAATGGGCATGCCTAGTGGATTGGGCCTTCATCTTGGGTTGGCGTCAAAAGGCCTAAATGCTTCAATGGGCATGCCTCTCCTTTGGGGTTTAATGAGTGGGCCTGCGAGCCCATTTTTCAAACCATATCAAATGGTATCTTATAGTGAATCATTCATCTGCAGCACAATTAATGCAAATATTTCATTTTTACCTTTCTCATTCAGGCCCCGGAATCGTATACCGGCGGACAAACGGTCCGACAATTAAGCGAGTTTCAAGCAGTACATAGTCGGGTACTATGACATGTTCGTTCAGGTTTTTGGAGCGGCCCCGAATTTTCTCTCTGTAATTAGAACAGGCAAACAATTTAGAACCTTGGTTTGCATGAATTGATTTTAAAAGCGTATTTATGCATTATCTTTCAGAACTATTATCAAAAAGCATAAGAAAGAAATTTTAAATTTTGTTTTTTGAAAATGTTCAAAAGCTCTTCTTAAAAAGTTTTTTCTCATATTTTGTAAGTAAAGTCAAGCTAAACAGTGCCGAAATATTCTTTTATAATTCTCAAATATTCTTTTCTTTCATATTTGTACAATTTTGAGAAACATTAAAACAAATTTTAGAAACCGTTTTCTGTTTTTAATGAACATTTGTTTTTTTCTTGTTGTTAACAGTGTTTCTCTATTTTTTTTTTCTTGTAGAGGATATAAAACTAGTATGTATAAGGGAATGAACAAGGGTAGGATATTCCAAGTTTTTACAGTATGCTATTTTCATAGCATTATATAATAGTGTAATATTAAAATAATTGCACATTACATAATTTTATGAAAATAATATAGCATTAAAATTATTAATTATCCTTATTTAACCGTTGATATGATATAATATGAATCAACGGTTCTAGTAGATTAACATTCTAATTGATTGTTTAAAAAAAAACATTCTAATTTATAGAATAGGATGTACTAAATACCATCTTATTAGTAGTCCAAAGTATTATCAAGGGGAATATAATATTTGATTTTGAATCTAAAATACCTAAATTTAAGGTTAAACATATAAATTAAAATCTATCTAGATATTCCCTAAATCATCAATGACCATATGATCGGGTACCTGATTGATAGTATTCTGGTTATAAACCCTACATGTTTTACTCTTGGTAGAATAATCTAGAAAAATACATAAGTGAGATTTAAAATCAAAATTGCCTGTGTTTTCTCCATTCATAATTCAGTATTACTACCAAAAATTATACAAAGTTCTAAAATATTTAAGATTAATTAGGTTTTCTCCCTAACCATAATTCTTTGTTGTTTTATTGATTCTAGCTCTAAGAAAAACTCTATTGTAACATATTATGTCAATGGCTTTAGCCAAAAGAATACCCTAGAGTATCATGCTTGTTGAAATCACTGTATATTGTCATTTCTTGATGAATTTGTTTCTTCGTTTTTAGTTACTTCATTATGTTAGAGAAGTTCTACTGTGGGTATATATATTATGAAATAGACTTCATTATTATTGAGAGAGTTGACGTATATATATATATACAAATATAAACGCAAAAAAGGTATTAATATGCTTGCCAAGCTTGATAAAGAAACCTAAATATATGCTAATACGCCCCCTCAAGATGGTGTGCCAGAAATAACATCAATCCTGTTACATAGGGACAAGAGGCGAGATCGAGATAGAGGTTTAGTAAGAGCATCAGCAAGCTGGTCACTAGCGGAGACATGAACAACACGCAACTTAGACGACTGAACCAGGTCACGAACAAAATGATGATCAATCACAAGATGTTTCATGCGAGAATGAAAGACAGGATTAGCGAAGAGATAAGTGGCACCAAAGTTGTCCAAGAACAGGTGGCGATCTTGCCCAGTGCGAAGTTACAATGGTAACAATTTCACCCATTGCAATTCAGCGGCTGGCGGGGAGTACGATACTCAGCCTTAGTGGAAGAACGAGCAACAATGCGTTGCTTTGTAGAACTCTAGGAAATTGGATTAACACCAAGGAAAATAAGAAAAGATCTAGTGGAGATACGATCATCTCGATTTACCCGGCCCGGTTCGCATTAAACACATTGCAATGTTAGAGTGTAAAAATTCGAGATACGAGGATCTCGTGTAGTAAGATATCTCGAAGTAGGCGTTTGACCACTCCCGATGGTGCTCGGATGGCGTGTGCATAAAGCGGAGAGTTTATTCACGACAAAGGGAAATATCTAGGTGAGTCATGGGATATCTTTGGGGCCGATACACCACCTAACGGTACATGGTGGCATTTACCGGCGTAGAAACACCTGTAGTAGTCAAAGAAGTATCGAAGGCAAGCGGAGTAGAGATAGGTTTGGAGTCGAGGATGTTATGTTAGCTTAGAAGATCAATAGAATACTTTTGCTGAGATATTAGAAGACCCGTCAAAGTGGCTAAAACCTCAACTCCACAAAAGAAAGATAGCACCCCAAGATCCTTTGTGGAGATTTAGAGTTAAGTTGCCAGATAATATTATCAACAAGGGAGGGGTCACTGCCTATAATAATCAAATCGTCAACATAAACTAGGAAATAGATGAGTGCATTACTGTGGGAGTAAACAAATAGGGACAAGTCTGCACGGGATGTGACAAAGTCGAGCCTGAGCAGGAAGGTGCAGAGTGCCTAGTACCAAGCCCACGGAGTTTGTTTGGGCCCATAAATAACCTTGTGTAAATGATAAACATGATGCGGATAATGGGCGTTTTGCATGTCTTGTGATTGCGCCATATAGATCTCCTCCGTAAGATGCCCATTGAGAAAGGCATTGTTGACATCAAGTTGGTGAATTCCCCACTTGTGATTAAGTGTAATGCTAAGAACAGTACGGAAGGTGAAAGCATTTATCAAAGGATTAAAAGTCTCGTGAAAATCAATGCCCAGCTGTTGGTGAAAGCCTTTAGCAACAAGGCGAGCTTTATACCGTATAATAGATCCGTCATGATTTTGTTTGATGCGAAACACCCATTTGTTGCCCACTACATTCTTCCCCGATCTCGAGGGAATGATTCGTTCCACAGTATGTGTCCGGAATCAACAATATTTATATCCTAAGATTCGTCTTGCCGTGAAAGCTCTTCGCGGTATAGTGGTCTAAGTCGAACTTCAGGATGAGTTTCTTCATGCGAGTGAGTCTGATTGGTAAATGGTGTTCACTTTGGATTTGGGGTTTCTTGTAAAAGCGGTGAGTTGATGGCTTGAAAAACCGTAACTATAGAAATAAAGTGTAAAGAAATCCTTGAAGTTTGAATGCTGGGCTTATAGTTAAAGAACTAAGCCCTGTGTCCTGGTCCTTTCCTCGCGTTAGGAGGATGACCTATAGTCATTTCCCGACAGGATCTATGTTTAGCCATAAAAAAGCCCGAACCTAAAAGTTTTCTCCTAGTATCACGGCATTTATTCACCATTAATGTTTAGGCAGTTAAAAGCGGCCCTTGGATCTAACCTGAGCAAATAAATGGCAACATGGTTAGCATCAATGAATCTAGCAATAGGTATCCACTGAGACTTTAAAGCATGCCAAGTACTGGCCACTCAGGGTACATCACAGGGATTAAAACCTAACGTGAGATGCAGAAACATAAATGAGAATAAATGCCTGCGTTGGCAACAGGAGGACAGTGCTTTACCGAAACTTCCGCGATGGCCTTAAATGCTTGAGGATGAGTGGGGTTTAACATCCCTTGAGTTGTCATCGCCGAGGGTGTTTGGCTAGTGAAAAATGCGAAAGGGAGAAAAGATGAGAG
Source organism: Tetrastigma voinierianum (assembly GCA_016808115.1). Classification (NCBI taxonomy): domain Eukaryota; kingdom Viridiplantae; phylum Streptophyta; class Magnoliopsida; order Vitales; family Vitaceae; genus Tetrastigma; species Tetrastigma voinierianum. The sequence continues at coordinate 74,276 of JAEQBH010006166.1, forward strand.
AAAATCACACCAGCCCAGGAAAAATTTGAAACCTTGGCTCGATTTATTGATTGATGGATTGATTGATTCTGAGCTTGGTAGAAGCATATCTTTGCTCGAGTCAAGGAAATTACAAAAAATATGAAAGCAATGACACAAAATACAATGAGGGCAATTTGGTACAAAACCCGCAGCAGTCAAAGAGTCGTTAACATAGTAAAGCAGGCGAGACTCTGAAAATTTCGCGTTTGTGAAAATTTATAACCCCCTGCGAAAATTTGTGACACGCAAATCTCTACAATGCCTCTTCCCTTGTATTTAGCTCGATTGCCTTGCTTTTGTTCATGCGGCTTAGAGTTCGACTCGGGTTCTTCGCCTTTGAATTGGCTTGAAGATAATGGTATAATTGGCTTGCAAAACTACAAAAATATCCACAAAATATGATTAGTAGTATAGTCAAGACCATAGTGTGTCAATTGGGTTATTTAAGTTGATTAGTACACAAAAAGTGCTCAAAACTTGCAATGAACAGGGCTCAAAACAGCACTATTTGGGCACTAATCATTCCCCCCAACCGACACATTATTAGTCCCTTAGCAATGACAAAAGGAAGGAATAACAGACAGGTTAAGTTCATGCAAAAGGAATGGTATTTTCAAGAAGTGTATGAGTAAGTAATGCCCTACCCTCAGTGTGAATGATTGAGACCTTGCACAATGACCCGACAGGAGAATAAATGTCATACGAGGTGATTTTGAAGAGTATCTATCCCAGTGGAATCGACACAACTTTCCACCCAAGCTCTAAGTGTTTATGTGATCAATTTTCAATAATAACCTGCTAAACTTCTCTCCCCCGACCAAACTCTTGCCAAATCCACTTTGACCAGCCTAAATAAATCTGGTTTCCACTCTTTTTGTCATATTTCTTTTTGTATCGTAAAGGCACTGTCTTGAGAAATCGACTCCACCAAAGAATCCGTGTAGCGAGGTCAATATTTAATAACAAGGCATAGGGCATCAAGTCATGAGGATCTCTTGACCACTAACTCCTCGAGTTTCACGGACTCTTAATGAATTAAATTCCGCTCTGGCCTAAGCTAACCTCACCCGTCCACCCATGTGGCGAGCACTAGAGTCGGTGGTTCCCGACGACTAAGGCAGGAAGCTGGCTTTAAGACTTTGGCGAAAGCCTCGAGGACCGTGCTCGGGTTTCAAGGTAAAGCGTCGCGACATTTCTCTTCTCTTTTCTTCTTTTTCTTTTTCTTTTCTTTTTCTTTTTCTCTTGTTTTACTTTGGAAGACACATTGGCCTTCTATTTTAGGGAACCATAACCTTTTACAGGTGGTCAAAGAAACTAGGGTAGGTTTGCACGATAAGGGAGTTATGCAGTTTCTTAGGCTATTACAGAAAACTGATGTGCATACTATGTGGCTAGCTAAAGGTGGAAGAAAAATATTGAATACCCGGGAGGCGCCAGCTGACCCGCTGCTTAATCAGCCATGGAGCTAATCTAGTATCAATGGCGTTGGCGGTGTTTGAATTTTCAAATTATAGGCTAGCTAAACCATAGAGCCCGAACATGTTGCAAATAGTTAAGCGAAGCGTAAAATGTATAGCGTGTGTGTCACTATATTTTCAACTTTTTCCAAAACAACTTTCTCAAAAAGAAGCAAAAAGCAAGCCACTAAACATACAAAATGGGCTTTGCTTATCGGTAGATTAAAAGACATAAACAAAGCGTATCTACTAAGTATAAATCACTTCCTTCACTGCTCTCCCTCGACCAATGTACATTGGCCCAGCAGTGGGTGTGGATTGGAAGGTAGTGGAAGTGCCCCCTCCTCGGTCGATGGCTGGTGAAGGCGTCCTCGAGTCTGGAGCCGGGTTGAGAGTCTTTCTTTGGAGGAGTGGCTGCGGCTAGCTGCTGTTGCGAGGCTGCAAGGGAGTTTGCAAGGGCTGGAGGTGGAGGGGAGTGCAGGTCTCTTTGGATCAGGCGGAGACAATGCGAGTGGGTACATATGGGGAGATCGTCGGGAGACCTAGGTGACTCTGGATCTGCATGAGGATGGCTTTGATTCTTAGAGAATGGCGGTTAATTTCATACGAGCAATGGCAGCCTGAGTGCCGAGTCATCACGTCGTGAGAGGTACACTTCAGTGATTGCAGTGATCTTTGTTGCGGTGGAGAATGTCTGCGGGTGCATCTATGATGAATAAAAAGTCTCGGGTGGAAATCATGATATAACGCGGAGGTGGTCTGCGAGAGGTACTTTCATGCGCGAGCGGATTTGTAAGGGGCGATCATGAGGCCATGAGGCCGCGAAAGATAGAGGCGATGCGGGTGGCGATGCCCAGGTTGAAGAGATCTTTGGGATTTGCAGGGGTCGCTGTGTGACTGAAATCCCCAATATGCTCCACTAGGGGCCTTGTCAGCGAGGAATATCGATGGCGGCTGGTCCTCGGTTGGAAGGGAAGGGCGCGGGCGTGGGCGCCACGGTCGGCGGTAAGGGCGGCCTCACGGTCTAGCGGCGCTCAATCTGGAGGCTCATCGGGAAGCGGAGTATGCTCAAGCTTTTTGGCATAGGAGTCACAAAGTGAGAGGCGTGAACTGCTTCGAGATAGACTCACTGCAATGCTGGATCTTGTCACGAGGAAATGGAACAAAGGAAGTCATATGCAGCTTGATGGGCCCGAGACCAGGTAGCCCTGAGATGCGTGAGACCTCCCGAGATGGCTCATCTCCTCACAAGCGCTATCGAGTGGGAAAAGATTAGACCGCTAAAATGCCGATCTATAAGAAGCATGCGCAGCGGGGGACACCTCCCAGACATAGCTTGATCAGCGGTAATGTCTCAAAGAAAATAGGACCATCTCACGGGCAAGGGATGGGACGGCTGCTATAATCGGCCAAGTTGGCGGGGACCCTTTGTAGTAAATTGAATGTAGCGGCGATGTCACGAGGCCACACTGAGTATCGGTAGCGTTCGATAGAAATGGCGATCGGGTGGGGCTCGCCTTGCGGATCATCGTGTGGTAGAACTTCGATGACCACTAGGGTAGAAAAGGCCGGCGTGGTGTGAGCGGCTCCGAGGCCACCTGCGCACTAGGGCATCAGTCTCAAAGCTCTAGTGCATTTGAAAGGACGGAAGATCATAAAAAACCTTATCAAACCTTATCATGCAGTCCTCTAACGCAATTAGCATTCCCCGGAATAGCTCAGTGGAAGAAAGTGGCCACCTGGATGATGGAAGCCGATTGTGTCCGTATGGTGGCCCAAGCAGGCCCCGACGGGGCGGCGAACGGGCCCCAAGCCCGGGAGCTGAGGACTCCCCGTCCGAGGCACGGCCCTCGATCGATGGACCCGGATGGCCTAGGATGTGGGCGGAGGGTGGAGGGCCAACCCTAGTGTGTGGTATCTCCTGGGGCAAGGGTTACACAGGAACCCACGACAAAGACCGCCTGTTAAGAATGTGGGCAAAATTTACTGCATGCATGGAGGAGCAAAGCAGGAAGCACGGCAGGGGCGGAGTTGGCTGGCCAGAGCTGCCATGTGGGGAGGGAGGAACGACGCACCCGGGGCCGAAAAGTGCTTCCTCCGCGGGTCTTCACCATACTAGAGCCTGAGAAGGAGAAGAAAATGGGAGGGGGGCTTCAGAAAATGGAAACGGGATGTGAAATGAAAAGGAAAGAAAGGAAAAGGCTTATATAGTAGGGCGCAAATGAAGGTCATGGCCAATTAATGTATCGGCGTCATTAAATGGCTTGATAAAAAAGAAAGGGAACAATGGCGTACATGAAACTGAGGGTTTACAGCAGAATTTAAGAGATGAAAGCGGCAAGTGGAGATGAACAATGGGACCCAAATTTTCGTAGGTCAGAAAATGTCTGTGCATAATACAACTCTCCAAACTTCAATCATGACAATTCGCAAAACAAAAGACTAAAATTGTGAGAAAACGATTCAGAATGAGAAAAATTTTCAAAAGAGAAATAAGCCAAAGCAAATGAATCAAGAAAATCACTAAAAACAAGAACTTAAAGTAAAGAAACCAAAATTTCAGTAACAAAATTTTAGGGGCTTCTGAGATACTACAGAGCCACTTCCTGTAAGACCTGTTGGAGCAACTGGCGAGGACTTCTCCTCATTACCGAAAGTGTTGCACTACATATGGCTTCAAATTTTCGCCCATTAACCTTGAATACCCTGGTCTTGGGATTGAGCCGTCCACCGACCATCGGGATAGACTGGATGCAGGAACGGGCCACGACCGATTTAAGCTTGCCCAGCAGGAGCCTGGATCTGTAGAGCAACACTGTCTCCTTGTTTGAAATGTTTAGAGCTGATGTTGACGCGCCACCTCTTCACTTTTGTCTTTTCAATTTTTGAGCTGGAAGTGAGGCATCATTCCTCGCTATTCTAGCTGCTGATATCGAGGAGCCTCGTTAAGACCAACTCGTCCATATCCAGTTCAATTCCCTTCATCGCCACTATGCCTTATACTCAATCTCCACAACAGTGTGTGACAGGCCCTTGCCATATACTAGCTATAGCGAGATGATGCCTTAATGGTCTCTAGGCCGTCTGTATGCCCACAAAGAGTCCAAAGCACAGAGACCAACTCTTCTTGCTAGGAGTCCACCACCTTCATTAGTATCATTTCCATCTTCTATCACGCCTCAACCCGGCCACCGGTCCGAGGGTGGTACGGTGGCTACTTTACGTTGACACCATACTTAGTAAAGGAGGCTCAAAGGTTTGCCGCAAAATGCGAACCTCCATCACTAATTATGGCTTTGGGGACCCCAAATCTGGAGAATATATTCTCCTTCAAGAATTTTAGTACCACCCTGTGGTCTGCTGCCCTGCAAGGAACTGCTTTAACCCACTTGGACACATAGTCAACTCCCACCAAAATGTAGAGGTATCCAAGGGAGGAAGGGAATGGTCCCATGAAATCGATCCCCTATACATTGAAAAGGTTAACTACCAAAATCGGGTTTAAAGGCATCATGTGACGGCGAGAAATCTTCCCCAACCTTTGGCATTTGTCACATTCCCTGCACATGGTATGGGCATCCTTGAAAAGAGAGGGGCTGAACTGCATCATAAAGACCTTCCTCAGCTTTCGAAGCAAAATGGCCTCCACATGCATTCTCATGGCAAAGGCTGATTATTCCCGTCAGCTTCCGTTTCAGTATCACACCTCCCGATTATCCGGTCAGCACAAAGATTTGTATTAGTCATGGTTCTTCCTAACAATAGGAGAATTTTTGCAAGAAGAATTTCTTCATTCTTGCGTTTTCAATTTGGCTGTAGCTCCTGTAGCCAAGTAATTTGCAATGTGAGTGATAACAAGGTGCCTCTCAAATCAGAGTAAGTGACTTCGTGGAACCTATCATTGACGGAGGGTCATGAGTGCTACGTGCGATTGTTAACCTCGATAGGTGATCGGAAACAACATTTTCCACACTCCTTTTTTGTCCCTCGATTTTTGTGTTAAACTTCGCAAAGAAGAGAACCCACCTGATAAGCCTTAGCCTCTGTGATTTTGGTTCGGGGGAGAAGGTATTTCAAGGCTGAGTGATCCATGAATACTATTATGTCTTACCCAACCAAATAAGCTCGAAATTTGTCTAAGGCATGCACTCACCGCTGGGGCTGTACCCTTTTCTCGTGGTCGTGCACCCTCCTCGCGGCCTCATTCAAAGGTCTTGATCACATAATAGACTACATAAGGCTTTCCTCCTTCCCTTTGTCCGAGAACTCCTCCAATGGCCATATCGCTTGCATCGCACATCACCTTGAAGGGCAACTACCAAATGGGGCTCTCACTATCGTAAAGGGTCAAATATGCTTTAACCCCTCAAAGCTCTTGCGCTTCGCATCCCAAGTAAATTTGCATCTTTTCCAAGAGAGTTTGTAGAGAGGGTTGGCAATTTTGAGAAGTCCATGATGAACCTCCCAGAATCCCGTGCATGCCCCAAGAATCAGCTCACTCGGGGGCAAGCTTTGGAATTAAGTAAATTTTTGCCTTATCAACTTTATCTCCTTTTTCTCGAAATAATATGCCCCAAGATAATTCCCGACCGACCATAAAATGGCATTTTTCCAATTCAGCATCAGCTTTTATGCAACTACGCAGACGCTTTTCTGCTGATTAGGGCATTCTTCAAACTCCCTCTACAGATTGTAATGTCATCCATGTAAACCTCCATACGTTTACCATGTCATCCAAATAACGAGCATACATTGGTCGAAATGTAGCAGGCATTACACGTTAAAGCGTTAGTTTAACCGATGCGCATGTGCCAAATCGGCATGTGAAGGTATCTTTTCCGTCTTCTAACAATCAATTTGAAAGTATCCCGAATAGCTATCCGGGGAAACAAAGAGAAAAGGGCCGACTTAATCCTCTCAAGAAGCTGATCCATGAAGGGTAGAGGGAAGTGATCCTTCCTTGTCACTTCATTTAGCCTTCTATAATCAATACATACCCTCCAACCCGTGGTAAGGCGGGTGGGCATCTCCTCTCCTTTTTCGTTATGCACCATGGTTACCCCGATTTCAGCACCACTGGGCTGACTCCACCCAGCAGCATATCCGACATGGGTAGATGATACCAACCTCGCAAAGAGTTTTGTGGACTCTCGCCCTAACCACTTCTCATACGTGGCTTCGCCTTCTCCGTGACCGCCTCACGACTTGCCTCTCAGGTGTATGTGATGGGCCAAACTTCCTCGGGCTAATACCCTTCAACGTTAATTTTCCACCCTGTGGCTTATTGTTTCCTTTAGGATGCAAAGAGACTACCTTCCTATGAAGTGCCGAAAGGTGGATGAAATGGTAACTCGACACTACTCCTCGCTTCTTCCAAATAGGCATACTTCAACCTACAAGCAAAGGTTTAAGCTCCAATTTGGGCCCACTTGTTCCTTTCTCAATCATCAAAGGCAAAATTTGCTTCTTCCTTCAAGGCCCCTGACAAATTTCATGTCCCGTGCTTCCCGCCGCCCCTTCTCAATACTTTCAACCACCCTTCAACAAAGACATCTTGCAACCCTCGTCTTACCCTGCTCTCAGGATTTGTGTCACTGACTGCAAACTTCTTTTAGGCCATCTTCCATCAAGAAGCAGTGCTTTTACCATGGAAGATGTTGAGTTCTGTGGTCATGTTTCGAAGGTGAGTTGCATAACACATTTCAGCTTGATAATTCACATTTCGAAGTGGCCAAGAATGGTCTTCTCTGCAAGATGATAGGTACAATTGGCCCCTCGTCGCCGTTCTCAGGTCTAGCACAACAAAATCTACCTGATAAGAGAATTCCAGCCCATCAGATTATAAATATCTTCACCGGTCCCTTGGTATCTAATCGATCCATCCAAGAGACAGAAGGAGGTGGGCTTTAGTTCTCCCAACCCGAGCCGTCAAGACATCAATAGGAGAGATTCACTTGCACCTGTGTCTAAAAGGTCTTTTCCACACAAGTGCCTCCACATAACTGAAGATGGTCGACAACCCGATCTTTATACTTCACTGAGTTCAGATTGATGATAGTAATCGACTCGCTTCAATGAAGGCCTTCACAACTTCTGTAATTTCTTTTCACTATACACAAGTCCCGTACCTTTGCATAGGGCTGGGACTTGTCTGATCAGCGTCGGGCAGGATGTCGACTTTACTGGTTTCAAGACTTAACATTTCACCGACACATTCCTTTATTAAGTTTAAAAGTCATCTATTTTTAGTCCATTTTTCTGTCTTAGTTTTCATCTGTGAAATGAATAATGACATACGTAACATGAAGAAACTCACCAAATTTTTATTAAGAGTAGAGAAAGAGCAGAAAATACAAAGAATATGGAGGGAAAGTGTGCAACAATGGCGTGAGCGTAAATGAAAAGAATTACCGATTCATTGATGCAATTAGTTTGTATACCAATTCTCGAGGTCGCGACACCATATAACGAGAATTTGGTGGGTGTCACATTGTGGGGTGATCGCATCGCACCGCGGTAATCGTGATTAAGAGAACGACGTCGCGACAAAGATTCGGAGGTCGCGACAAACAATGATGTTTGACGAGACAGAGGTCGCGACAAATGTAAAACACCTTAGCCGCAGAGGTTTGACCGATAGTCGCCTAATCCTAAGTTGATGTCGCGACGCGAGATTGATGTCGCTGACATCGATGATGTCACCTACGCAGGTCGTCGGCATCAAGAACCATCAAGAGAAGATCAGAAGTTATTGTCGGCTGTCGCTGGCGCAGAGACTAAGTCGCTGGCACCGCACTAGTCGGGCTTGAAGGGCAGTTTCAAGGAAGAAGTCACGCATACGCCAAGTCACAAGATCCAAAGCAAGCTGAAAATCAGAATGACTGCCGGCTGGTCGCGACATTGATCGAGGTCGCGACATCGGCAACCAATAAAGCCTCGTGAGAACTAAGCTGATGTCGCATATGAGATCAAGTCATGGCATCGTGAACGACTGCATCAATGATGCGTAGCCTTAAAGAGATGTCGCGACAAGATATTGATGTCGCAACAACATGAGCAACTAGTTGAAGCTCTACGTTTCTTTAAGATGTCGCGACAAGAGATCATTATACGCGATATCCAAGACATCGCTTGAAGACCGCGTATGATCGGTTTGTGTCGCACAGATTAACGCGACATCAAACAGAGAGAACAATTGAACCCTCGCTAAGACGGAGAGAAGCATGTCGCGATGCACGATGTCGACACCAAGAAATGACTAAATCAAGGCTACATGAGTGTCAAGCGCGACAAGTAGACTCCAGGTCACATCGATGATGTCACGACAAGGAACCGGGTCGCGATCAATGCTGATCACCTGATACAAAAAAAAATCCACAACAAAGCACAGCACGATTAGCAACAAACTGAAAACTCATAAATACGCGAAACACTAACCTACAGCAAATAAGCGCCATGCACGAGAGGTCCGGATAAATAAAGCTCATTTTTCTTTCTTTTATTTTTTTCTTTTCTTTATTTTTCTTAATTTTTCATTTCCGTCATTTTATGATTATGCTCAGATTTTATTTTTTCTGTATTTCCTGAACTGATGTTATCGCTTGAAATGGGTTTAATGCGACCATTTTATTTTCAAATTACTAATTTAAATGTTTGGTTCGATAAATTTCTGAATTCGATTGTTTCAGCTTTCAATTGTAAATGTCACATCGAGGAATGTCAGACGTAATTCAAGAATTGATAATCCAGCTCATTGCAACATGATAGTCGATCTATCTTTCCCCAGATTGTTTACAGTTAGAAATGTTGACTTCAATATGAATTTACTTCAGTTTAATATTATTCGGGATCAATACGCTTCTTATACCCGCTAAGATTTCAGCGCCAATGTTCTATCAAGATATCCTCCGAAATGACATTGTGGAAGACATTCCCGAGAGTAATGTATACTTTTCAAGGTATACTAACCGCTATTAGGATCTTTTCAGCTTGTAAGTTCACTGATAAATCCTTCTCACTTGAAATCAAGAACGAAAGGAATAGTTATCTATTTAAACAAGCAAAAGAGTTCACCTCAATTCTGGAGAGCGAGGCCAACCTGTTAGCCGAGATCTAATCATGAAAGGTTGATCTATTCTAATTTCGAGGAGGAGCAACTGAAGTTGTATATCCTTGCTGAATCGATAACTCGGGATTAAGGTTTCATACCCACAAAATGGGTAGAAGTATTGCAAAAGAAAAATACCCGCATTAAGGAAGTCCCTTTTAAAAGTAGTTATTCCACCCCTCGTATCTAAGAGGAATCAGCCATAATTAGAGAATGAAACGGAGCGCTGAGATCCAAATGCACTACAACGCCTTGGACAGGGTTTTGAAACCGGAGTTAACTGCACTGCATGAGTAACTACTGTGAATCATACCACTATCACCGCTTTCTATCGATGTGTCCTCCGAGATAACTATTCAAAGATTCATTTCTTTATTAGAAATTTTATTCTTTATTCTTATTTTTCAAAGATGTTGATAGTTCGGGCTAATTTCCTCTTTGTCAAAGAATTTTCCAGACCTTAATGTTGATCCTACTATCATTTTGTAACCAAACAAAGTAAGGAAACTGAAAGTAGTCGTGCAGTTGATTTAAAAATTCCCGAGATCTCTCGTGGATCGATATCCGGACTTAAATCCATTTTACATTTGCCACCTTACTGCGTGTATCGTACCAAACCAACTTTAAAAAAAATGATTTATCAAGAGATTGGTGGTTTATATAGTATAATATCAAATAAGTTTTATTGCTACCATACGGATTAGTTAATAGTCCTTGTACAGTCATAAATTTGTATATATGTTTGGTCTCAGTGTTTATACGTCGTCATCGGGATTACTAATGGCCCAGTGATAACGCTACATAATCTTGCATGCATAACTAATGCATAAATGTGCAATATGTTTTGGTCTCAACAAGTTTATGGCGCTGCTATTTTGATTAGATTAACAGTCGCTTGGTGATAACGCCATAATCTTGCATGCATAACTAATGCATAAATGTGCAACATGTTTCGTCTCAACAACCTTCTTTAGCTTTTAGTGTCGATGGTGCGCGGTGTGTTTTTTCTCCTAACTGTCATCACCAACTCTTCTGTCTGGGTTTCTCACTCTTTCCGCCTCTTTTTACTACTAGTATCACTGCTTGAGCCTTTGCCACTTCTCAATGTGATGATATTAAGGCTTAACTTCATCCATCCTAAACACTGGGCTCACCGGGCGAGCTCACTTGCGTACCCCGGGATTTGGTTGTGTCTAAGAGGGAATTTCCCTTCCCTTGCACTCCGCCGCCTGGGCTCGATAATAGTCTGAGATTGAATTACTACAGTTGTCACATTTTTAGGAAATTTTAGCTTAGAAGTGTATCAGTGGCTGGAGGAAAAATTGCATATTTTGAGTTATCATTTCTACGAGTGTGCTTTCCACCGTGTCACTTTGATTGACCGAGCATTCACGCCTTTGTTCTTCCAATAAAGATCTACCACCTTACTCAAGTTCAAAATAGCTTGTTCAACTGGAGATGAAGGTGGTGGTGAATACCGGGCCGAGGGACCTCGTCATACATAGCAAGGCACATAGCTGTGGTTTCGTTTCCAGAGAGGCCTGGGTGGTTCCTCTTGTCGGGATTGTAGGCATTGGTTATATAACGTAGGCCACAGTAGTTTGTATCGCCCACTCGTGATCGCTTGTTCACCCACAAAGTCTCTTACCTATGGCACACTTGAGCAATGCCTCCCTCGTGCCTCAAATGATCCAATAAATAAGCACGGGTCAAGCCAGCATGTATCGCCACCGCCGTATTCTCATGTCACCTCATTTCTCAAGCTCTTCCAATCTCCTAGTCAAGGTGTGGATAGCTTTGCTTTCGCCTCCATGTCCTCTCGAGAGCGAGTATATGCCTCCCCTTACTTGGTGCAGAGCCCCATCCCTGTCTGCCTCCCTGTGATTTGGCCTATCCCAAGCTTTGGAGGTTCTTAATACATAGTTGAGAAAGTCCATGGCTTCGTCTGGATTCTTGCTCAAGAAGTCCCTCCACACATGGTCTCCAATAATCTGCTTCATGGCAGACATTCGACTATGATGAGAAATTGGCTTGACCTCTAAACACTCATGGTCATCAAAAGCCAAGCGGTGTGGGCATGCATGGTTTCCATATATCTCCCCAAAGATCGTAATCCTCCTCATTATCTGGCCGCAAATGTATAAATTCTGTTCTTCAAATTGTTGGTCCCTGTGTGCATCAAGAACTTTTTCAAAACTCACTTAGTTCTCGCTCACCCCGATTTGGTCCTTTCTAGTTTGAGAATGCTTTCAAATTTTGGCTTTGTTCTCGAGGGTCAAGGAAAGGCCTTCACTAAGGGCATCCATATTGATCAGACCTCCACAAAAGTTAAAACTTCCTCAAACTCCCTGATGTGTGTGTACGGATTCTCATTTTCCATACCATGAAGGCTGGGGAACAGAGGCACCAAATAAGGCCCGACGACTACACTTTCCGTATGAGGGTGCACTCACCCGTGGGTGATATGTTCCCCATTGACACGAGGCATCGGGGTTTCTCGTATCCCTCACGACTTTGTTTCTCCTGTGTCAGGCTCCAACTTATTAATATGTAAACTACTTCAGACTGTTTCAGGGTGCACTGTTCTTCTAGGCCCCGTCGCAAGAACTGTATCCCAAAGGTTGCAAGTCCCAAACGCAACACAAACAATGAGATCAAAAAACAATGCTACCAAAAAAGGTTATAGTTGGTTAAATCCAAACAAAAGAAAAACTGGGTGATGCAACAAAGATAATGATTCACTTTTACAAAGGAACCTGTATGAATAATGGTAAAGAAAAGGAATGAGAATTCCCACCACTACTATGGACAAGGATCACAAGTTCAATTACTTTTACCACACTGACTAAGACCATCGCCGGCAGAATCCGCGCCATTTGGATTCGTCTACAGAGGTGTCCTAATCAACAATATTTATATCCTAGGGATCGACTCAAAGGTAAAGCTACCGCAGTATAGCGGGTCTAGGGTCGAACACAGGGATGGGTTTTCTTCATGCCAAGTGAGTCGCGCTTAATCATCAGGTGTTTCCAATTTCGATTTGGGGTTTCTTGTGTAAACACAGCTGAGGCTGGATGTATTTGAAAACCGTAACTACAGTAGAAATAAAGTGTAAAGAAATCCTTGTAGTTTTTGGCCACTGGTTTATAGTTCTAAGCTAAAGAGTAATGTCCTGTCCTTTCTCGTATTAGGAGATAATTCACAAGAACACTCGAACCTGATTCATGTTTAGCCATAAAACCGAACCTCAAAAGTTTTTCTCCTATGTTGAGGTATCACATTTATTCACCGTTAATGTTTCTCAAGGCTAAAATCGCCTCGGATCTAACCTCGCAGCAAATAAATGGCAACTAAGTTAGCATCGATCTAGCAATAAGTATCCATCGAAGCCTTTAAAGCTTCTGCCAAGTAATTAGCCACTCGTACATCATGTGGATTAAAACCTAATGTGAGATGCAAACACAAATGAGGAATAAATGCCCAAGGTTGAGAATAGATACAAGGCTTTACCTCAAAACTTCCACTCCAAGACCCTCATCTCATGATGGAGAGGGCTTGAGCTGCATCCTCGAGTCAGCCATCCCAAGATAGCCTGGGCCGGTGAGAAAATGCTAGACAGAAATCACACCCGTCTGAAAGCCGAAAGCTTTGGCGCCTAATTTTACTGATTAATGGATTGATTGATTTTATGTGCTTTGATTCGAGGCTTACAGTACATTTCGGGAGTCAAGGAAATTACAAAAAAATATGAAACAAATACAAAATACAATAAGGTAACAAGGTCTAAAACCACAAAGCAATAAAAGTCACAACACAAGAAAACAGGCAAGTCGCAAAATCATAAGACTGCAAAACTTCGCAATGCCCACTCTTTCCCGTATTTAGCCTCTAATTGCCTTCCTCGCTTTGTTCATGCAAATTGTTCGCTGCAAGCTCCCTTCACTTTGAATCGGGCTTTGAAGATAATGGTATAATTGGCTTGAAAACTACAAAATATCCACAAAATATGATTATAGTAAGAATGTGGACCAGGTGCCAATCAGTTATTGGTTATTTAGTACACAAAAGTGCTCAAAACTTGCAATGAACAGTATTCAAACAAGACTATTCGGGGCATTCAATTGGGTGGAACCAGAGTCCGTGTAATCGCTTGGGACGCAGGAGCCGCCATATTCTTTCGATCGTACGAGAAGTGCTCTGAATGCACTCCCATTAAGACTTATCAGACGCACAACATATTATTTAATATGAAAGGCTTCTTCGTTAATTTGATATTCATACGCTTAATTGATATAGATTCAACAAAATTAACGGGTCCATGATATATAGCATAAGATGCAAGGAAATCATGATGGATCATGACAAGATTCCATCATGTGCAATTATGTTAGTGTCTAACTATCTTTAGTCATAGGATCAACAAGATTGAACATCATGATCCCATATTACCAGCTACGTCATAATTCCCGACTTGACTCAAGTAGTGAGATTCTTATAAACCGTGGATCATGAGTTGATCGAGTCAAGGCCAGGATGCGTTCAAGGTTAAGAGCAGCTGGTTACACCTGAGACCTATAATGAGACGATCATATGGATCATCTATTTAAATGTAGATGATTGTCTTATCATAGCAATGGTGCATCTTTAGACTTACAAAAGCTCAAGGATATCTTGATGTTGATTCAGACTTGACCTCAATCCATAAGCCGCTCTAAGGGTCGCCATCGACGCAGGATTGGTGATAGTTCAAGGTGTTCAATGCACTGAGTAGCCAACAAAAGATTCACCACTCCCAAAGAGAGGGAGGTATACCTAAGGCCCTTGTCGGAATCATCATTGGGAATCTCTGCCGCAGGAAAATGCATCGAGGATGGCTCAAGTGCATAACTACTGAGCACAATACGACTCAGACAAATATCACTGGCTAGGCTACAGATGAAATTCTAGCCTTAGTACCGAGCCACACATCATTCCATGCTTGGAACCAAGTAGGGTAGGATTGGTGAAAGGATGAATTACACGCATTATTCATGAGTATGGTGCAGCTGTATCACTCCACTCTCCCATTAATCAGGGTCATGATTTGTTACTAGATACCAATCTTGACTTGCTTTAATTCAATGAGTTTAACTGGCTACCAACATAACCTAACCTAATGGTCACACTAATTTAGAAGAGCTGGGTCGAGAAACGAATTTGGATGTGATCCAAATATGAGGGAGTTAATTCCCATGAATGAAATGTCATGGGATTAGTGGAATCCCGGGTTTGAAAGCCCTCACTTAGAGAGATAATAGGCTTAGGCTTGTACCTCAGCTTAGGGTCGTGGGAACTCGCCATAACATATGGGGATGTGTGTAACCTATCATTGCTTAGGGTGAGCTGCATTTTGGTCATTTCACAAGATAAGGTTTTCCTATAAAAGGAATGTTATGGAAACCCTAGTAAGAGGATGACTTTTTGAGACAAAAAGAAGAAAAACCCTCAAAATTCAATTTTACGAAACTATGAAATCCACTTTGGCCAAAATCGAAAATTTTCAGATTCAGGATTTAATAAACGTATTTCACCGTGAATTCATCTCACGAATCAAGAATCTGCCACTCACTGATACGCAGACAAGAAGAATTTCACGTTTCCAAGATCTGCCTGAATACACACAGACGACACATACAAGATTAACGACCACATTAAGCCAACAATGTCGAGGAAATAATGGGAAAGATAAAACAAGAAAAAAAAAAAAGAAAAGGAAATGAGAAAAGTCAAAAAGGGGGAGAAGGCCATTTTGGAAAAGAAGACGACATAGTGTGATAGCGAGAAGAGAGAGAGAGAGAGAGGGAAAAAGATTTTTTTTTCGCTTCTCTCTAAGATCTATAGAAATCGGACCGTATGCTGGGTTTGTTAGTGCCGCAGAAGTCGGTCCACGGACGAGAGCTACGCGCGGCATAAAAATCTTAGAGTTTCACTCAAACTTCAATATAAGTAGAATTTTCCTACTTTGGTTATTCTAGCCCAAAGGTCATTTAATGGCTTGGGGTTTTTCTTAGAGGCCGTAAATTTTAGTCCCAAATATTTGGGATTGAGTGTAGGAATATTTGGGACTGTTTTCAACAATCCAAGCATATTAGACATACAGAAAAATAAATAATATGATACAGGTGTGAAATCAAAAGTTAATATGCTCAAGGTGAGTACAATAATGAAGTTGTGATAAATGAAACTGATATGGAAATATAATATCCGAAATTTAAAAATGTTGCATGTAGCTCTTATTATGCATGGTAGCATGACATAGCATGAAACATATCCGCATTTCATATGCACAGGAGCATCACCATGTAGTCGTGAGGCATGGTCAAATGGCGCGCCGATGTTCACTCATGGTAAATCGACACCGCGGTCGTAATCACGATCCGTTAGGGCACACGTGTGCATCAACACCTCGCTTGGTGTCGATGGTGGGCTTCGCAACACGACTACGCCTCTAAAATGAGCCGCTATGGCTTCGAGGTTATCGCAGACCGCCCAAAGGCTTTTGAAATACAAAGCGCTTTTATCTGAGATTGTCTAATGCTTAACAAAGTTGTTATCTAGACGCCCATAACTTTAAAAGAAAGCTTATTATCGAGACTGCCCAAGGTTGAGATCGTCAAGATTCTGGATCGCCTGTGATCGTAGACGGCCTGCATTTCTGAGACCGTCCACTTCTCAAGATCAGCCCACAGTGAGACTCATCTTATGGCTTTCAATGAAGCTATGATCTGATGTTGTTGTCTAAAGGATTTGATTTATAAAAATAAAAAGTCTTTTGTTTTGGATAAAGGGTCAGGTGGAGACTGTCCAAGGGCTTTGAATGAAGCGGTTATCGGATGTTGTTGTCTAAAGGATTTGATTTATAAAAATAAAAAGTCTTTTGTTTTGGATAAAGGGTCATTGGGTAAAACACCAATGACAAGTTTTCACATTGGCATATGCATGTGTGAAGGAGCTTCTGAGGGACTCGAGATATAGATAGGGTGTTTACATTTCATCCATGACATGCGTATATCTCGAAAGTAGAACGGGTATGTTTTTACTTTTGAATGTGTGGTAAAAAGCACAGATGTGCACTTATGCGGGAGTGTACTCAGAAGAATATTTCATCGTGATCAAGCCACCCTATCGCGACACTTTGCGCACAAGGTATACGGTGAAGACTAAAGACTAATGGTGTCATGATTGTTAAATAGGTTGATGTGCGGCCTTCGTATCCTTTACGAGACCCCTAAAAACCGTATTTCTTAGGAATGATGAAATGGTAATTTAGGTCAAAATCAAAATCTCTTTCTAGATCTCTGATGACGTAAACCGACTTCACCGTCGAATCGCCTCGCTGAATCTAGTTTACACGTCACTTCGTAGAACTCCGAGACACCTAATTTCACGCTGAGGCAATTCAAGAGGGGATGTAGACACTTTGGCACGCTTTTAAAGGCCAAGAGGCTCACATGTCCAGCAGACAACAAACTTGAGCACACAAGCCACTGGTACACATGGCATCATGCCATCGCTTAAAATCTCAAGGTAGAATGGTGGATAAGGATATGCGTAATCTCAATGAATTAAATTCAAGCTTCGACACTTGGCAAGTGAGAGGACAATTCTCTTGACCAACCATGACCCAAATCAGTTTGGGAGAGGGAAAGAAAGAGAGGGAGGCCAACGAAGGAGGAAGAGGAGAAATCTAGAGTGAGAAGCTCTCACATCTCTCTAGATTTTCCGGTGAACCGTCCGGCGAACTCCGGCGAGGTAAGAAGCAAAGTTGCTCCCCAAGGCAAGGGCTACGCGTGGGTACCGGTTTTGAGGAGTTTCGGCAAACTCCGGAAAGGTAGGGGTTTTCCTCCTACTTGCTTTACTTTTTGTTTAAGGGTCATGTGGGATGATGGGATTTGCTGAGCATTTCTGATGACTACTGCTTCGCCCAAAGATTTCCGACCGGTTATGTAAATCCCTTTGAGTGGTTTGGACAGCCCACGGGCTATGGATTTGTGTGATGTTGTGTTATTGCCATGGAGTGAATAATATAGCCGAGTGTGTGATTTTGTGGGCGCTCCAAGATGAACTCCGGATTGTGCCTTAGCCCATGTGGAGCTTAATCTTATGTTATTGTTAAATTGGAATAACATGATTTATGGAATTAATT
This sequence comes from Tetrastigma voinierianum, assembly GCA_016808115.1. Taxonomy (NCBI): domain Eukaryota; kingdom Viridiplantae; phylum Streptophyta; class Magnoliopsida; order Vitales; family Vitaceae; genus Tetrastigma; species Tetrastigma voinierianum. The sequence goes on from JAEQBH010006166.1 coordinate 92,046, forward strand.
TTGTTAATATGTGCATGAGTGATATATTAGCATGTGTTGAATGTTTGTGGTGCCATTGCATCGGACTTAGGTGGGGAGTAACCCAAGTAGGGAAATTCCACTACTGGGCATTGCTCACCCTGTCGAGGGAAATACTATTTCAGGTACCGAAGACGCACTTGGGGATGGGACGCATCTAGGGCCTTAGAGGCGAAGAAATGGCCAAGTCGGCCTTATCTTGTATTTTTGTAAAATTTAAAGCACTCAAATTTTGTATAAAATATATAGTTGGTTGTATGGATGTACGGCCCTATTGGGCCGCTTTTATTAATATGTAAGGGTCTCATGACATGAGACATGTAGATTTCAATTTCCGTTGATTCGTAGTCAATGGATACCCCGCTCGGCTACATCCTTTGTAAAAAAAATATTTTGTATAAAAGAATTGTTATTAAATTCTTTTGGGACTATTGTTTAAATAGTCGGGTATGTAATTATGGTAAGAGGGTCGTGATCGGACTCTTATGAACTGTAATTAAGCATTTTATTTTCATATTTTAGATTTAAATGTGAATGAATGGATCCTAGTAATGTAACGACCCAAATCCCGAAGGTCATTCTGTCTTCATTATAATATATATATATATATATATATATATATTTACAAAAGAACTCCATGAACAGCTATCACAAATCGTTGCTCCAAAAAGTGTCCTAAATAGTGCACAACACTATATAATCGGCGTGGTCCGTCGTGTGCACGCTGCGCGCTTCTAGCACGCATCACAGGCGTTCGTCGCGGCGCATTGCACGCCCGTCGCGCATTGGGTGCCCTGTCGTCCACACTGCACGCTCTGTTGCGACACGCCCACAAGCCTGGCCCTGTCGCGACACCAAAACACCAAGCCCTATTGCGACTGAGGAAATCCCGCGTAATAGACTCGACCGCCTCCCACCTGGCGCTGCTGGGCGACAAAAACACTCATGTCGCGACCTGTAACTGCCTAAGACCAAGTACCCTTTGTCACGAATAAAACTCGTGGTCGCGACACGCAAAGTCCCAAATGCAACCAACAAGCTCGTCAGATTAAGAAAATCTCTCACGCGACAGAACCTAAGCAAGTCCGCCGCGATGGGGGATTCCGTCAGCGCCGTAAAACGCTGAAAGCCCGGGTCGCACCTGCCCGCACGCTCTATCGTGTGAAGGACCTTGTGGCACACGCTGTGGCGCACGCCTACCGCCCACTGTCGTGACATGCATTTCATGTCGTGACCCAGGGCTGCTCCCTCAAGGCAGCTAGCCCTGCCGCGACCCAAAACGCCTCGGTCGTGACCCACAGATGCCCTGCCCATGCCTAGCCTATCGCGACATGAAACCCTCTATCGCGACACGGACTGGGACAACTCTATCGCGATAGAGGATTCTCTGTCGCGACCAAAACCTAAAAATGGGCAGTAGCCCTTCCTGCACTTCCTGCTCTCTTTCCCCTTGCCTTCCATTTTTTGCTAGAAATTCTACACGCTGCATAAAATCTAGGAAAAACTATCCCACGCCATATGGAGCAAATCAAATAAGTTTTTATTAAAAAACTTCTTTCGTACATGTTCAAAACTGGATATTCTATCCAGAAAATTACAAAAAAAAAATCAGAAAATATGCCAAAATCTGGCCTTCTTCTTCTCTACCCTGGTCTCAAAGCCAGTTCCTTCACCCAAGAGACCTTGGAATCTAAATTTCATTTGAGCGAGGCCTCCCATTGCGCGGGTTCCTCAACTCCTACCACCTCCTCAAGGGTAAAATCTGAAAATGGGGTAAGTAGGGGGTGAGCACCAAGCTTTGTAAGAAAATCCTCCCAAACTCCAACAAGGTTTAGAAAAGTATGAAGAACAGTCGGTCTCGTTTTCTTAGAACATATCATAAATATACAATTTTGCATAAAACAGTGACATTGCAAACAGATCTCGGGTTTATGAAAATAATTAATTAAATGAATAAACATGCATTGCCTAAAAATAGATACTACTTGGTTTACCCTAAACAAGTTCCAACCAGTCTCTTAAATAGGCAGCATACTTAACTGTAACCTCCACCTCCTCTAATTTCTCTTTAACAGGTAACATACTCAATAGTAACCTCCACCTCCTCCAAATTCTCTTCTTTTTTCAAGCATCCTTACTAGGAACCTCTGGAGAAAGCATCGAGCATCCTTAAAAGGAAAGTAGAATACTACGTAGTAACCTCCACATCCTCGAAGTTCTCTTTGTCTCTTAAGCATCCTTATATGGAACCTCCTAAGAAAACATTGAGGATCCTTACAAGGAAAGTAGCATACTTAGCGGTAACCTCCACCTCCTCAAAGTTCTCTTTGTTTCTCAAGCATCCTTACTTGGAACCTACCACCCCCATTCTATTTCCAATCACCATACCAGAAATTTACCCTACCAACAATCATCACCCATAACCAATGATTCCATAAATCTCCAAGTTACCATAAAACCTTCTAAGAATCTACAATCAGTTATAAAGCCATTGCAAGAAACAGTTAAAAGAAAATACAAGAGCTCACACCCATGTTATTTCACCACTCACACAAAACCCTAGCATTTAGAAATCAATTCCTAAATAACACATTTAAGAATGAAACCCCTCATTCTCACGTACAGGGAGAATAATTTCAGAACATCCATAAATATAGCATTTATAACCCCAAAACGTACATATGTAAATAACCTAGCCTTAATGTAAGTGAATGGGAGAAAACCCCTACCTCAAATCCTTAGTTTGTATGGGGATCTTGAGCTTGGATCCTGAATCCGCCCTTCCTTTCTTCCTCTCTACTAGTTCCTGGGGTTCCAAAAAGGGTGCGGGGTGAGAGTGAAGTGAAGAAATCTAAGATGAAGAAAAAAATGAGATTTTAATCCAGTTGCCCCGATTTTTACTATTTATGGGATATTTTGTCTTTCTCTAAAATTACGGTTTTGCCACTACACTCTCCAATTTGCTCTATATGACTACCCTAGGGTATTTCGGCATTTCAAATTCAATTTTAATGTTATTTTAACCTAAAAACATTTATTTCTATGATTTATTGTCCATTTTATACGTATTATTCTTATCATTTAGTTTAGGAGGTAAAGAGAGACGTTAATTGCAAACAAAACTAATTTGACAATTATTGATATGTAGACATTTGGGGGTTTACAATCCACCCCCCTTTAAGAAATTTTCATCCTCAAAACTTACCCTAGTATCGAATAAATGCGGGTACTTCTCTCATATTTCTAGCTCTGGTTCCCAAGTAGCTTCTTCCACTCCATGGTATCGCCACAAAACCTTCACTAGTCGGATGCTTTTGTTGCGAAGCACCTTTTCCTTGGTATCAAGAATCCTCATCGGTTGTTCCTCATATGTTACCCCATCTTGGATTTCTATATCTTCCAAGTTTACGATCGGCGTTGCATCCGATAGACACTTTCTCAACATTGATACGTGGGAATACGCCATAACTTTATTACCAGCGGCACGTAATCGATACGCCCGCTTGCTTACCACTTTGATCACTCAACAGCCCGGTATATCTTAAAGCACTTTCCTTTCTTGCCGAATCTAAACACTCTCTTTTTGGGGGACACCTTGAGGAATACATGATCCCCCTCTTGAAATTCAAAGGGTCTTCGTTGTCGATCTGCATAGCTTTTCTGTCTACTTTGTGTCGTGCGTAGCCTTTCTCAAATGAGTTGAATCTTCTCTGTAGTTTCCCGAACAATCTCAGGCCCAAACAAGCTACTCTCGCCCGCTTCCAACCAACATGTCGGTGATCTACATGGCCTTCCATAGAATGCCTCATAAGGTGTCATCCCAATACTTGCATGATAGCTGTTGTTGTACGCAAATTCTACCAACGGAAAATGGTTACTCCGGTTTCCCTTGAAGTCCAACACGCAAGCATGTAACATGTCTTCCACAACCTGTATCACCCTTTCGGATTGGCCATTCGTTTGAGGATGAAAAGTTGTGCTGAAACATAACTCTGTCCCCATCGCTTGTTGTTGACTTTGCCAGAACCATGCCACAAACCGAGAATCACGATTCGACACAATAAAGAGTTGAACTCCATGAAATCTAACAATCTCACGGATATAGAGCTAACTCAGAGTCTCGGTTGTGTTCGTGGTCTTCATACCCAAGAAATGAGCGGAATTGGTGAGTCTATCAACAATAACCCATACGGCATTATGCCCTCGTGCGGTCTGTGGAAAACCAAATACGAAGTCCATGGTGATGTGATCCCACTTCCACTCTGGGATAGACAAGGACTGTAGTAATCCTCCATGCCTTTGGTGCTCAATCTTCACTTGTTGACACAGCATTTTAGAAATCCACAATCGCGACCCCATTGTCCACATACATTTGTTACTCCGGATGGATGGAGAACTTGGAGCGATGGCATTCTGATACTTCTTCCACCAGTGCGATCAGTCCGGGTACACATAGCCTTCCTCGAAATCGTAACTCATCATTAATTAGTGTTCAATTCTCAACCATCTCACTCCTCTCCAACCTACTCCGTATAGCCTCCAACTCGTTGTCTCTTCGTTGCAACGTCACAATCCTTTGTCGAAGCAATGGTTGAGCTACAAGGTTGAATATGCATGGTCGAGATTCATCTTCTCTGATCCATAGATCAAAATCTCTAAGGGCATCCTTCAACTTCCATTCACTTATGGAAACATTGAGTTCCCAGAGACTTTTACGCTAGGAGTGCATACGCCCTTTACATTTGCCCGCTCCCGGATGGTAGTTGAGTGTGAAATCATAGTCTTTTAGGTACTACGACCACTCCTTTTAGGATATTTGAAGTCTTTTTGTGTGAAGATATCTTGAGGCTCTTATGATCGAATACGCGGAATTTCTCCCCATTACAAGTGCACTCACGACTTTAAGAGCAAAAATCATGGCTCGTTGAGTCATGAGTGGGATAGTTCTATTCATGAGTCTTGAGTTGCCTGGAACCATAAGCAAGTACCTTCCCCCCTTGCATTATGAAACATCCCAAGCCTCGTAGCGAAGCATCGGTGTACACCTCGTATCCTTCCCCACTGTTCGGAATAATAAGGACAGGGGCCGTTGTCAATTTCTCCTTCAAAGTGTGAAAAACAAGTTCTCACTTTGGAGTCCACAAGAATTTCTCTCAGGCGAGTCATTGGCATTGCAAGCTTGGAGAATCCCTCCATGAACCTTCGATAGTAGCCTGCTAAGCCCAGAAAGCTACATACCTCCGTCACATTCTTTGGTGGTTTCCGGCTTCATCAACGCCTCCCGATTTTGGTAAGGTCAGCAGTCACATACATTCAGACACCACATGGCTAAGGAATTTCACCTCCTTCATCCAAAACTTGCATTTGCTCATCTTAGCATATAACTTATGCTCCTTCAAAGTCTAGAGCACAATTGTGAGATGGCATTCATGCTCCTCGAGTGTCCGTGAATAGATTAGTATGTCATCAATGAACACAATGACAAATTGATTGGAATCTGAATTAGAAATACCACGGTATAAAATCCATGAAGACTCTGAGGGCATTAGTAAATCCGAGCGGCATTGCTCGTGTACTCGAGTAGCCATACTAGGTGCGAAGATCCTTAGGAATGTCCTCCTCCCTGATTTTCAATTGGTGGTACCCTGTACTCAGATCAATCTTGTGTAATACTTAGAACCCCTCGTGATCAGATGGAGTCATCTATTAGGAATTAAGGGTATTTATTTTTAATTGTCACCCGATTCAAACGCCTGTAGTCTGTGCATAACCAAAGGGTCTTATCATGCTTCTTTACAAAGAGGACGGGAGCTCCCCAAGGTGAAGTACTTAAACGGATAAACCCCATGTTCAACAATTGGTCCAACTGCTTCCTTAGCTCCTTTAGTTCTAAAGTTTTAATCTGAGTAAGGAGCAATGGATATGGAGTTCGGTTATCGAGATGAGGATCAATATTGAACTCCACCTCTCTTTGTGGGGGTAACCCTGGTAATTATCTGGAAAGACATTCGGAAAATCTGATACTACTAACACTTTGCCCTCTTGGGGTCATTTATCATACCCTCTCAATCAAACTGGCTAAGAAACTCAGTGGCTCCCACTTAGCTTTGAAATTTACTACTCATGGTAGGAAATGGATGGGAAGAACTTCAGTCATTAATAAAACTGAAAACTATCCCTCATGGTAACTGGAGTGTAATTCGCTTGCGAAAACAATCCATTCTTGCTGGAGTGAATGACAAGTCCATTAAGAAGAAATAGCATATACCGCTTCAGCTCTAAAAACAATCGGAAGTCCACAATCGGTCAAGTGTTCCCCAATACGAAGAAGCGCTGACCCTTACGAGACTGGAGTTAATTTTGATTGTTCTCTAGTAGGTAAGTCGCGCTGCGGTACGTTACATCTTTTCAAGTTCAATCTGAATCAAGAGCATGTGGGTTGTATAGTAGTGATCGCACGGGGAAATCAAATAGGATTCGGGATAAAAGTAGTTATAAAGAAGATGATACCTTCCTTCCTTTGCATTAGGGCATCTTCCTCAGATTAAGCCAGCAAACACTCTCCTGGGTGTGAAACTTGAATTTCCGACGAAAGCTTGACCTTGTGCGGTAGGGAGCCTTGAGTGAGGAGTGGCAATCGATGTGCCGATCTACCGGTCACGAGTATTCCTCAAGGGTGGATAAATTGGACAATGCATTTGAATATGACCTGCACCTCCACATGCAAAGCAGGATCGTGTGAATGGTCTCCGCTCCCAGCGGTACACCTCGCCTTACAGGTGGTGAGTGCAGGTCACTTTACGATGCGGGCGACCATAGATTAACACCCTCCCGAACTCCCTTCTTGCCCGCTGTCGGTTGAGGACCTCCCCTTGCCATTTCTGTTGTAGTTTGGCTGTCCTACATATCCTCTCAGCGAGTGCGGCTCGATCCACACAATATCCCCGTAGTCCGTATCTTGAGAGCTACTAACTTCTCTCGGATGACCCGACTTGAAGCCACACTCAAGCGCTTGGCGGTTAGCCTCGGTGAAATAAACTCAGCCATGCCGGGATAGCTCATTAAGCCTTCTCTGTGCCTTCACGGTGAGATGCCCTATCGTGAGGCGAGAAAATCAGCCTTCATTATCTCTGGCCCGATTAGAATACTTATCACGGAAGATCGGTGAGAACTCCCCCAGTAAAGTGCATCGGTGCGATCCTTCTTTTCACTAATTCCCACCAATGATGACCTCTCCCTCGGCCAAATACCTTTACCAAAAGCCCGACCTTAGGTCCTCGGCAACTCCATGCCTTGAATACATTCTTTACTGGCGGATCCACTATCCGCCTCGAGATTTGAGCTTCAGCAAAATGGTGGAGCCTTACCTTAGGAACTCTCGAGAAGGCGACCATTTCTCAGTTCTCCTCCCGTTGCCTAGTACTTGGGCTAGTGGATGAGCCCACCAGTGTGGTTGTTGTTGTTGTTTTACCGCTCTAGTGTTGCACTAGAGTGGTGAGTTCCCTCAAACATTGATAAATGCCATTCATGGCATCTTGAGGTGGTGGATTTGCTTGACCTCCACGACCACGCCCCGAATCCACGTTCACTTCCTCGTCCGTCATCCATCCTGCACATCAATTCACAATTTAGTTCCTTGATGTACAAGACATCCTTATTACAATCGACACTCTTACCCACACTAATTCTCTCTCTCTATAGTGGTACTCCATAACCTCGACTCTATTATGATTTTAAAAAATAGGCTCTATCACAGCTTTATAACTGACGAAATCAATGGTCATTCTCTCTTCATTATAATATATATATATATATATATATATATATATATATATATATATATATATATATATATATATATTAAATAACCATGAGCAGTGCCCATGACGAGTGTTCAAAAGTGACCACTAGCAGTGCATATACTTTGGCATACTACTCAGGGGTACTCGTGTGAATAGATGCGCACACATTGCGCGCTTCACATCCACGTCTGTGGGTGCGGCGTGTGACCACTACGCTTTGCCGGCGCGCGTTACCAGCGTTAATACGCGACAAGCCTACAAACGCTATTACTATATATATATATATATATATATATTTTAAGTAACCCCATGAATAGTGCCCATGAGCAATGTTCCAGTGACTCGCGATTGCCGCAACCTTTGTATACTACTCCTTGAGGTCACACTCGCGTGTGCATAGTGCGCACACATTGCGCTCTGTCGCGAACGCGGAGTGCGTCGCGTCGCGTGTAAAGCGCTATCAGGCGCCGGTGCGCTGCAGCGTTGTCGCGGCGCAAGCCTACAGAAATGCGGCCTTGTTGCGATCCAGCTGATCGCGACACACGAAATAAGCGAGCCACATTCTGACGGAGGAAATCTATCATGATAGACTCGGCCCCGGTACGAAGTGCCCTTTGTCGCGACCACGAAAGACCATCTCAGCGACCCAAAAGCTCCCGAAGACCCGGTACCCTTGTGTCTGAACATAAATCTATGTCGCTGACCGCAAAATCTAAGGCGCAGTGAAGCTCATCGTGACAAGAAAATCTCTGTCGCGACAGAGAACCTAAGCAAGTCTGTCGTGATAGGGATTTCTCTGTCGCGATAAGCGCTTGAAATCACATGCACACCTTTCGCACACTGTAGCGCGAAGGACCTTTATCGCGCCTGCGGCTGATTGCCGTCTACCCATGCTTATCGCGACATCGTTTCGTATTTGCGACCCGAGCACGCTCCTAAGCGACGACCACATCGCCTTTGAATGCACACCGATTAACGCGACGCGGCGCCACCTTGCGGCTAACTGTCGCGACATGAAACTTCATTGCAACGAGAAATAGGACAACTTCGATCCGTTGAGATTCTCTATCGCGACGAAAACCTAAAAATGAAGCGAGTAGCCGCTTCCTGGCTCTGCTCTTTCCCTTGTAGATTTTTGCTAGAAATTCTACACTTATTCTACACGCTGCATAAAATCTAGGAAAAACTATCCACTTGCAAAATATGGAGCAAATCAAAAAATAAGTTTTTTATTACCAAAACTTCTTTCGTACATGTTTAAAACTGGATATTCTATCCAGAAAATTACAAAAAAAATCAAAAAATATGCCAAAATCTGGCCTCCTTCTTCTCTACCACGGTCATTTGAGTTCCTTCCTGAGGACCTTAGGGTAAATTTCCTTTGAGCGAGGCCTCCCGGTACGGCGGGTTCCTCGGCTCACTGCCGCCTCCTCGAGGGTAAAATGCGGCCAAAATTAAGTAGGGGTGAGCACGAGCTTTGTAGGAAAATCCTCTGAACTCGACAAAGGTTTAGAAAAGTATGAAACGGTCACGGTCTCATTTTCTTAGAACATATCATAAATATCTGATTTAGCATAAAGCACATTTGACATTGCCAAGCGGATCTCGGGTTTATGAAAATAAGTAATTAAATGAATAAACATGCATCGCACAAAAAATGAATCTTGCTTGGTTTTACCTAAACAAGTTCAACCGATCTCTTAAGCCGAGCTGACATACTTAGCGCAACCTGCCTCCTCTAATTTCTGCTGCTTGGGTAACATATAATAGTAACCTCCACCTCCTCCAAATTCTGCTTTTTCAAGCATCCTTACTAGGAACCTGCGGAAGCTTGTTGAGCATCCTTAAAAGGAAAGTAGAATGCCCCTACGTAGTAACCTCCCACTCTCGAAGTTCTGCTGTTTCTCGAAAGCATCCTTATATGGAACCTCTTGAGAAAACGTGAGATCCTTACAAGGAAAGTAGCATGTAGCGATAACCCCTCCGCCTCACTCGAAGTTTTCTTTTTGTTTACCGAAACATCCTTACTTGGAACTACACCACCCCATTCTATTTCCAATGCCTTTGAAATTTGCCCTGCAGCCAATCATCGCGTAACCCGATACTTCCATAAATCTCGAGGATTACCATAAAACCTTAAGAATCTGATCGGTTATAAAGCCATTCTGGCTTGATTAAAAGAAAATACAGAGCTCGCACCATATTTATTTCACCACTGCCTGAAAACTAGCATTTAGAAATCAATTCCCCGAATAACCGTTTAAGAATGAAACCCCTCATTCTCACGTCTGAGGAGAATAATTTGAACATCCATAAATATAGCATTTATAACCCAAGCGTACATATGTAAATAACCTAGCCTTAATGTAAGTGAGGAATGAGAAAGCCCACCTCGAATCCTTAGTTTGTATGGGGATCTTGAGCTTGGATCCGAATCGCCCTTGGCCTCTTCACTCTCTACGGGTTCCTAGGGTTCCAAAGGGTGTGGGGTGAGTGAAGTGAAGAAATGAGAAAAGATGAAGAAAAAAATGAGATTTTAATCCGGCTACCCAGATTTTCTTGTTCATGGGATGTTTTGTGCTCTCCAAAATTACGGTTTTGCCACTACACTCTCGATTTGCTCTATATATGACTATCTAGGGTATTTCGGCATTCCGAATTCATTTTTAATGTCATTTTAACCTAAAAACATTTAGTTCTATGATTTATTGTCCATTTTATACTTATTATTCTTATCATTTAGTTTAGGAGGTAAAGAGAGACGTTAATTGCAAACAAAACTAATTGGACAATTATTGATATGTAGACATGTGGGGGTTTACAGGTAAAGGGATGTATATTGGGGATAGGGATAGATGGACCCTGTAGGGTCAATACTCTTACATTGAGACCACTGGATGGGAGTATGATTATCTTTGACCTCTGAGTTGTATGTTGGGTAGAGCTCCTCGAGCAAGGAGACTCTGCAGATATTTGTAATATGGATCCCAGATAAATGGGACACCCCACGGTGTGGTGTCGGGTCGCCCGAATCCGGGAATTCCACGGGTTGACGAGTTGTCAACGGGACCCCCGGATTTAGGGCATCACAAAAAGGAGTTCATGAGAAAAGGCCATTTTTGGTTCTCTCATCTCCAAGAAGGTGTTCTAGAGTTCGAGAGACCCGGGTTTTTTAGCTTCCTCTTTGGAACGGGACTTGGCTAGCACCGGGACCCTTTCCAATACCGTTGCCTTGGAGGTTGTCGGCTTCACTCTTCGTGTGGATGCAGATTAGGCGAACTAGGACTTGAGTTCGCTTCGGTCACGCTATCTGACCACTAGCTCGGTTTTGGAGCAGAGCTCACAAGGTATTCCACCCTTCTCTTTGTTGTAGAGCCCAGAGATTTGATGCTCTGGTCCTTGGATGGGTTTTTGTTGGGATTTTTTTGGGTCTTTGGTAGCGAAAAGTGTTGTCACCCACGAAACCTTCATCACCTAAACCCGGTTAGGATCGCCAAAGGAGCTTGGGGCGGTCACGGGGTTCAGTGACGAGTGGAATGATGGTGGCAAAGCCATATCTCGGGTTGAGTTTGAAGATGGCATTTTTATAGCGGGTTTGCATGGGATGAAGCTTAAGTGGGGGAAAGGGAGAGGGACTAGGTGAGGGTGGAAAGGGGGTCGAACCCAAAAGGCTAGCAAATGGAGAAGGCCATTGGAATGGTGTAGGCAGGGTCGGGGATGGTCGACGAGAGGATAGGTGGGGTGTTGGTGATGAAGGGAGTTGTTCGGGTGAGCTCGACAGTATGGGTGACTCAATGGATATGGAGAATGCTAGACTTCTTGAGATTGCATATCTTTCTCTTGATGAACCTGAATTGGAAGCCGTTTTATTTTATCCAAAAGGGAATGCTAGTCTTTGATTATTTGTAAGAGCAATATTTTTTTTTTTTTGATGGTATTTGTAAGAACAATGTTTGAACACTTGTTTTAATTTATCTAAGTGCTTTTAAGGATAATATTTGTAAGGATAATTATTTTGTATTATTTTATTATGTCTTGTCCTTGTCGTATCCATGTCCTAGATTTTTGGAACTTGCCGTGTCCCCATGTCTCGCTTTATCGTATCCCCGTGGTCGTGTCCGTATCCGTGCTTCCTAGATTGCCATGTTATTGAACGCGTGGTCCAATCAAATGGTGCCATGTCATCGTCCATGTGCCGCCATGTCACACCTTCCCCAGAATTTGCAAAAAAAAACCTAGAAAACTTTAGAAATTAAAAAAAAAAAATTCACCTGGTGCCGAAAAAATACAAGTAAATACTCCTTGGAAAGCTCTCAACGAGTGCTTTCTAGCCATATATTTTTTACACTGTGAATTAATCATCACGGTCTTCCAAAAAAATAATATTCGATTTAAAAAAAAAATTGTAAGTTTTTTTTTTCTTTTCAGAAGTATAAAAACACAGAATTGCTCTAATATCAATGCAAGAAAATATGATTCACTTATACGAAGCGATAACACACACTTTTGACCTTGAATCATGTGTCTTCAGCCAGCACTGGTTTGGAGCATGTTACAAAATATGTACTTTGGAATCACAATATGAATACCCTTCTCTGGCTTGAATCTTATGAAGAATTTGAATGAGAGAGATTGTACTCGAGAGCATTAATTTTTAAGAAAAATCATCTGAGCAGGAGGTTTAAGGTTCGCATTTATAGGAATGGGATACCATTCTTAGTGACACATCGCTAGATATGTCTATGGGTTATGCACATTCTTTGGATGTGTTTAAGTGGGTTACCCCGGGTTAAGCAGAATCGAGCCAACGGCGGTCGTGTCAATAATCCACGGCATCCGATAGATTGTGATATTTTCCTCAATTAATGAGCATATGCCAAAATTATGAAAGACAATGCTACAATCAATATTACAATGTTTTGGACCTCCCTCATTAACGACTATAGCTAATTTACACCAACAGAAAGGCCACAACATAGAATTGTGACCAACCCTAATGTTTTCCCATAATCGTACCCTCATCTTTTTGAGCCCCATAAATGGATAAAATAAACACATCATGAAAAATTGGTTGACATGAAATAGTTTTACGAAAACAATCTGACCTGAGATAAGTCCTAGCCTTTTCCAACTCAACTTTGAATGTTTCAAAGACTTAAAACACCACATGTCCAGGTGGATGAGTAATGAGACTTTAAGTACTTTGATGGTATCAAAAATTTCCCTTAAAAAATTATTCAAATGAATGAATACCTAGAAAAAAATCATCAACTATGATAATAACATATCTCAAAGCCATCAAAGACATCTCGATTATAGCGAGTATAGGTATAACACCCAAACATAAATTAGGTAAGAATGTAATTCCAAAAATATTTGTAAAATTTAATAAATTAAATCAATTCATTAAGGGTAGAAAAGTCATTGATAAAAACCCTAAGTATAAATTAGAATGTTTTCACATTTTTATACAAAAGTTTGAGAGGTTGCTAACAGAGCATATGATCTGAAGGTTTAGGATTTGGAAAGATAAAAGTTTAAAGTTTAAAATTTTTCAAGTAAAGTTTCATACTTTAGATTTTAAGTTTACAAAACCAGAGTTTAAAATTACTATTAGGTAGACTTGAAGAAGATATTTGTTTATTAAGTTAGATCAAAGATTTAAAAATTTATAAACTTAAGGTTGATTAATAAAAGGGAAAATTATTGGAAGAAAAATTAAAATATGAGATGAAATAATAATAACCTTTTTCTAAAGTAAATAATTTATTTTTTATTGATAGGGTATATGATATAGAAAAACTAATACATAATAATTATTTTACCAAAAATATTTAATTTTGATTGTTAGGGAATAAAATAGGGGGAATTATGTTTTAGGGTTAGAGGAGACTTCATATTTTATAAAGAGTCCATGAAACCATTAAAATTAAACACAAGACTATAAAACTTGATAAAATATAAAATACCCCTTAATAAATTATTTTTTTTCCCACTCAAACTCTTCCCATCACTCCACCCACCCAACACTCCAACCGGGTCTCCCTACCCACCTAACCCCATTCAACCCTCGCCACATTCTTTTCTTTGTTTTCTCTTTTAAATGCACCAATTTTTTTATTTTTAATTTTTAATTTTTAATTAATTTGATTAGATAATATCTTATTTTAATTTATTTTGAAGATCTACTTTTATTTTTAATCGTGAAGATCTAATTAATTAAAAATTATTTTTAAAATTTTATTCATTCATTGTTTTTTATTTTCTATATTAAAATATTATTTGTGTAATAAATATATTAAAGTGAATTAACATTTAATATAAATACATTGATATATAGCAATAATTAATCTAATAAATACTAATATTTTAGATTATATATAATATTTTTATTTATGATTTTCATTTTATTTTCTTATTTTGTATACTTTTATGTTTTAAGGGAAAATAAGGATTGTTGTATTGTACAAGGTGATTACACTAACTATACAAATCAAATATACTAATTGTACAATAAGTGTACAAGCTTTCATTTCTCATAGGATTTTTATTCTTTTATTTTTTGAAATATTTTACCTAAGTCATTAATAGTTTTTTTAAATATTAATAAAGATATTATTCATAGTTTTATTATTATTATTAGATAAATAATAATAATTTTTTGAAATTTTTTCAATTTAATAATTTATTTATTGTTATAGATGAATGTATTTATAAATTTTTTCATTTTTATAGTTCAAAAAATGAAAAATGAAATGAAATTCATTTTTAAAGTATTTTATAAAATGAATAAGTATGAGATTAAAAAAAAATACATAATAATGAGTGTGAGATCAAACAATATTTATAACAAATGTTCTCCATCAGTTAATTAAGAAAATAATCATTTGACTTTTAAAAATTAGTGAGCCGCCGAAGAATAGTAGACTTGTACATCGCCACATACTTTTTTTCTTTCGATTCGTATGTCTTACATAGTTAGTGAAAACACCTCGTATAGTGTAACAAATTTCATAAGTCTCATTTAACATTTGAGCATAAGCATATGCTTCATTATTATGATTTATAAAAAAAAACAATAAACACAAGTACATTTTCTATCCATTATTTGTGTGTTTCTATTATTATTTATATATTTTTTTGTTTATTCTAATTTTACTTTTGTAATTTGCTTTCAAAATTTTTTATTTTAAAATAGTTTATACTCTAAAATATAGATTTAAATTTTAAATTTTGAATTTCAAATTCAAAATTAGATTTAAAAATGATTATATGAAATATTTAAAATATGTTAAATTTTAGAAATTATTGCCTCTTAAGGTAGATGAAAATTGATTTCTATCAAAAAGCACAAAAGAAAAAAGGCATATGAAAAATGATTGCAAATTATATATTAAAAAAAAAAAAAATTTGGAGGCTGGGTGTGTGACTAGTGGAAACGTTGACACGAGTGTTGTCATGTTGGCTAGGGTGGGATAGGGAAAGGGGTTGATCGGTTGGGTGGCTATGTGGGGTCGAAGGAAAGAAGGGTAGTTGGTATTTTAAATTTTTTATATCCTTGAAGTTGATTTATTTGATATCAAAGGTTTTGGGCTTAAATTAGATGTTTTCATAGGTGTAATGGCTAATATGAGCCCGCAGAACCTAAAGGCGCATTACCCTTATTAAATACAGTGTTGGGTAATAATTGTTTCCCTAAAAAGATTTATTTTTAATTGTTAGGATATAAGATAAAAGTTAATGGTTGAATAATAGAAGGAGGAATAACATTTATTATAGATTGCAAATGGCAACGGGCGGGTTTGAGACGGATCATCCTCGTCCCAACCTCGTCCCGATAATATATTGAAAATCCCATACTCGTTTAAACACGCGTACAAGCCGGGCCGGGGCGAAGCAACACAAATTTTTGAAAATCAATACTCGTCCCGATAACAATTTGGGTTTCGTAATGGATCTTGAAGAAGATGGAGGTGTGAAGGGGAGGGAGAAATGAGGTGTTATCACCGTTGAGGGTGATTGTGACATCGTCGTCTTCCGCTAAATGCCGAACAAGGGTGGTTCTTTTTCGTGTATTTTTACTAGTAAGTGATGTAGCACTGCACAAATTTCTTCAGCCCTAACTCAAGATCAATTGTAGGCTTATACCCAAGCTCCATCTGTTTGCAACTTATGTTGCTATGCGTATACTGCACATCTCCATTCCTGTGCATAGGCAACACCTTCCTTTTTGCTTTCACCATCAAAAGCTTCTCCATTTTCCCAAATATCGAGCATTCCTTCTCTCTTTTCCCATCCTTCTCTTCCCACAGCAACTGGCACACCTTTTTGTCAATGCGTTGGACACTGATTTTCTTTGAACTCTGAAAATACCCTAATTCGAAAACCTTAACTCATCGAGTCAATCCCTTAATCTTTTTTCTCATTTTTGTGTTCGTCCCTACAAAAGGTTATTGGTTGACACAGAGGGTGCTCTAGGATCATTTTTTATTTGAACTTCTTGTCTTAAGGTTGATTTCATTGTTGTTAATGACTAGTTTTGAATTTGGTTGATGAGAAGATGGTGGTGGTAAACAAGGTAGTGTTTGGCTGATGAGAAGATGTTGTTAATAAACAAGGCGGGGCGAGCAGAAACAAAACCAAACCACGTCGGGCACGAGGCGGGTATTAAAATTTTCTGAGCCAGTTAACAAACAATTGGGTCATCCTGATATTCGCCGTTTGGAGAGGCGGGGTAGGGTGTTTTAAAATCGGTCACAATCGTCACTTAGGTATGAGACATGGGGTGGGTGATATGTAATAATAATTTATGTGAGATATTAGTAATAATTAATTTTCTTATATTATGTTAGGTGAATAATAAATCTTTTGACATAATATCCTTGGAGGATCCCAAAATGTTGAGTGCTCCTTTGAAGTAAGGGATTTTAATATAACTTTTGAAAAAATATACTTTTTATATGTTTAAGACTTTTCATAAGAGAGTATTTATTTTGTATATTTGAATGTATATATATATATATGAATTATGAAAGGTTTGTTTTTATTTATTTATTTATGTATTATTTGATTATCTATGGATCATATGATAATTTTATATGAAAAATATGTTTTAGATTTGTTTTGTTATTAAAAAATAAAATCATGGAGATATGACATAATTGTTTTCTAAGTTTGAATCGACAATAAAAATGTTTTCAACTCTGGTGTATGGCCCTCATCAATAGGTTATAATAATTGATATTATGGCCATCGTTATTAGGTTATAATAGTTGACACCATGGCTCTCATAAATGAGTTACAATAGTTCGTACTATGACCTTCATCAACGAGTTACAGTAATAGTTGGCATTATGACCCTCGTCAATGAGTTATAATATTTGACATTATGGTCCTAGTTAACGAGTAATAATAGTTGATCGTTTATTTATGTCCTACCAAATTCGGGACCATTTTCTATTTAAAAGCCAGAGCACAAATATCTTTTAGTGAAGTTGGTTTGTATTGGATATAAATGATTTAGATATGTATATGAAATGTTTACAAAAAATTTATATGTTTTACGATATTAATGCAAAAGTTTTTATGAAATTGATTTTCTGTTATGTCTTTGTTTTGAAAGCATAAGTTGAAAATATTTAATCCATAAAACTATATTTTAACTACGTTCAGATCATCTTCTATTAGTTAGTGATACTTCAAGTATAGCCGATCAGATGAGTGGTTAGGATGAACATGGTGTAAGTTTGCATACCATCATCAAACATGTTTACGAAAACTAAAACAAAAACATGATCGTACCTTACCCCAGCCGTGCGCCTAAGATTCAAAACCATAAAGGGCGATATGAGTCTTTAAGAACCCGTATAACTTTCCCTTGCCTTACTCTCTCAAATTGATGGTGTACTGAATAGTTTTCACAGTGAGAGTAGCAATAGAGGACCCTCCTCTATTTGTAGGTTCTTCCATAAAAAACCATATCGTTTCAAAGTTTAGAATTTTAGAAGTTTAAAACCAAAGGTTGCACCATTTGAGGATGTTTAAAACATTACATTCTCCCACTTGGTGCAGACACTAATCAAAACCTTTAAGTAACAAAATACATAAATCATAGAGATAGATCCTCCAATATGTTAGTGAAGTGTTTTAAAGGCAATTGCCCTTAGCACTTATTGTACGTATTACATATTGTTTAATATGAAAGGCTTATTTATTAATTTGATATTCATACGTTGAATTGATTTAGATCTTTAGTCGGATTAATGAAGTCCATAATACATAACATAGCATGAAAGAAATCATGATGGGATCATGATTATAAGATTCCTATCATGTATAATTATTTTAGTATCTAAATTATCCCTAGTCATAGGATCAACGAGAATTGACATTATTTGATCCGGACATATTAGCTCATGTCATACTCTTTGATTGGAACAACTAGTGGATCTTATAAATTGTGATCATGAGTTGATTAGAGTTAACATGTGAATGATTGCTAAGAGTAGCTAAGTACATCAGAGACCACCTACTATGAGACTATCGTATGAATTATCTATTATATGTAGATGATAGTCTCATCATAGCAATGGTGCAAGTATCCTTAGACTTGAGGTGCTCAAGGATATCTTGGATGTTGATTTTGTACTTTGACTTCATTCATTGTTGTCTTTTAGAGGTCACTCATAGGGTGATGATTTGGTACAGCTTGAGGTGTTCAAAGTTAATTGAGTAGCCAACAAAGAATTCGCCACTCTCAATAAAAGGAGAGTATATCTATGCCTCTTATTATGGTCATTACTTTGGAATCTCTGACCATAGTGGAAATGCCATGAAGAGTGTCTTTAGGAGCACGACTGATGAGTAATGAGTCTAAGGACAAGATCTAATATCACTTAGGCTAGATGTGGCGTAGCCAGTCTACTAGGAGCTACACATTATCCATGCTCTAAACCTAGTGGGGTATAAATAGGTGAAAAGAAGAATTGCATGGTAATTGTCTATGGAAGGATTAATAGTCAAACCACTGACTCTCCGGTCAATTGGGGGTAATGATATGTTGTTATATATCACTCATGACTTGCTTGAATTCAATAGTTTAATCAAGTGGCCAACATAACCAAGAACCAAATGGGTCACACACTTAGAAGAGTGTGAGGCTAATATAAAACAGATTTGGATGTGATCTAAATATGAGGGAGATCAATCTCAATAATGAAATGTCATGGGATTAGTGGAATCCTAGGATTAAGATCCCTCACTTAGAGATAAAGGAGGATTAGGCTTGTTCATTGGCTTAAGGGCTAAGAGGGAACACGCCATAACGCATAAAGATGCGTGTAGTCTATCGTCTCTTAAAGAGAGGGACACTTTGGACATTTCAAGGGCAAGGGTTTTCCTATAAATAAGACCTTAGGGAGAAACCCTAACCCTAGAAGTCTTTAGCCCACAATTCTCAAGAAGAGTGTTCTTGAGTTAGAGAGAGTGTTCTTGAAGAACAACCCACTCTTGGTGTGATTTGAGAGTCAAATCCTCATGTTTTTTCAGCTTCCCTCTTCGAATCTAGACTTGGCTAGCACCAAGACTTCATCCGAGATTGTTGCCTTGGAGATTATCGTCTCCACTTTTCGTGTGGATACTGTTAGAGGCAAACCAAGGACATGGTTTGCTTCAATCGCTGTTGCATCACCCTTTAGGTTTGGTTTTACACCGACATGTGGAATAAATCTCACTTCCTCTTTGTTTTGAACTGATTTGATGCCTCGAGATGACTCTTGATGGGTTTGTTTTCTAAAAAAAAATTTAAGTTTCCATTGCTTTGACATGAGATGCCACCATAGAAACCCAACACAATCATGAGTATTATCAACTATGTATCACAATACATTTTGATTCTCAAGTACTTAATGTGGTAACGAAAACTTAATGAATAAACCCTATGTTTAAATGAAATATATTTTCTCAAATGAATTAAATTGCACAAGAAAATGAGAAAATAACTGAACGCATAAGAATTTCATAAAATGAATGTATATATCTGATTATAAAGAGGAAAGCGATCTCGTTCTATCTACATGATCCTTGAATTTCATTACAGTGGCATGCCTTTAGTAAAAAAAATCATCAAATTAGTGCTAATAATAACCTAACATGTTCTCTAATGGCTAATATTTGATGTTGATGTGCTAGCTTCGACTCCCACTCTTGTTATTCTCAGCTAAGAACACTGTATTTGAGTTGTCATTGAAAATCCTCAATGGCCTTGAAATAGAATCCATAACTCTAAGCCCATAAATAAAACTCTTAAGTCATACACCTTGTGAAGTAGCCTAAAAACAAGAGACGAACCTGGCTTCCATAGTAGAAGTGGTAATCAAAGTCTACTTGACACTTCTCTAAGAAACAACTCCACCGGCCATAATGAAAATGTACCCGAGATATTGATTTACAAAAAAGGTCGAAACATGTGACAAAGTACGTATCCAAAATAGCCCGACCATATCGAGTTGTTTGTCTGTCTATACATAAGTATGTAATCTTTAGTTCCTCGCAAATACCTCGTGACTTTCTTTACAGCTCTCCAATGGTCCATACATGGATTACTTTGATATCGCCTTAACACTCCAACTGTAAATGCAATATCAGGTCTTGTACAAACCTGAGCATACATAAGGTTTCCAAGTGTTGAAGTATATAGAATATTCTTCATGGATTCCTTTTCTAAATCATTTTTCGGGCATTAATTTAGACTACTTATAGCCCTTCACAATGGGAGCAACACTTGGAGAACAATCCTTCATCCAAAATCTCTCCAAAACTTTGTTAAGATAGGTTTCCTATGATAGAACTAAAATAAACAAGATCTATCTCTATGGAGCTTAATGCTAATGACATAAGATGTCTCACTCATATCTTTCATATCAAAGTTTTTTTAGGCAATTGTTTCAATCCATGCATCATTCCCTTATCGTTGGTTGCAAGTAAAATGTCATCCATGTATAAAACAATGAAACAAGTTTTACTCCCACTGATCTTCTGGTATATACATTGATCATAGGGTTTCAACCAAACCAAATGAAAAAAATAATCCTTGGAATTTGTAATACCATTGACGAGAGACTTGTTTCAAACCGTATATAGATTTCTTAAGCTTGAAAACCAAATACTCACCTTCCATAAAAAAGAAACCTTTTCATATATAACTCTTCTTCTATATCACCATTAAGAAATGTTGTTTTCACATCCATTTGTTGAAACTCAAGGTCGAAATGTGAAACTAATGTTAAAATAATACGAAGAGAATCTTTCTTAGATATAGGAGAAAATGTCTCTGCGTAATCGATCCCTTCTTTTTGAGTGAATCCCTTAGCAGCGAGTGTCGCTTTATATCTTTCATTGTTGCCTAATAAGTCTCTTTTGGTCTTAAAGACTCATTTATAGCTAATGGCCTTCGCCCCTTTAGGCAACTTTACAAGGTCCCAAACTTCATTGCTCTCCATGGAATCAAACTAATCATTCATAGCATTATATCCTAAATCAAACTTTTTACAGCTTATGGCTTGTGAAAAGGTTTCAAGATCATTTTCAGCTTTAATAGCAATTTCTTGTAGATACACTACGTAATTGCTAGGAATTGTCGACATCATTTCACGAGTAGATCATTTTAATGTTGGACCACCTTCTCCCTTAGGAGCTTTTGGTTCAATTGTTTGTTCAAGATTATGAGGTAATTCATGAATTTGTTGATCTATTTGAAGGTTCCCAGCAACTTGTGGAACTTCAATGATTCTTAGTTCAACAACAATTGGAACTTAAGGAGTGTTATAAACTATAACCAATCTATCATATGACGTGGAATGTTAAGTTTCTATATCATCGTGAATATGAATTGAATCCATGAATCAATCCCTCCCACCGATCATGTAATTTTCAAGAAACTTGGCATTCCTTGATTCCACTATACTAGTCTAATGAGATGGACAATAAAATTGATAACCCTTAGACTTTTTAGCGTAGCCAATAAAGAAACCATTAAGTGTCCTTGGTTCCAATCTATTCTCATGTGGATTATATATTCTCACCTCAGACGGACAACCCCAAAACACGCTTATGTCGCAAAATCGATTTCTAACCTTTCCATATCTCAAAAGGTGTGTTTGGGACAACCTTAGATGAACATAGTTTAATATATACGTTGCCATATTAAGTGTGTCAATCCACAAAACTTAGGAAGATTGGAGTTGCTAAGCATACTCCGCACCATGTTCACTAAAGTTCGATTTCTTCTTTTTACTATACCATTTTAGTCCGGAGAACCAAACATAGTGTGTTGGTCAACTATCCCATGCTCTTGAAGAAACTTTGTTCTAAGGACCAAAGTCGTTCTCGATTAATGGCCTGCGTATTCTGCCCCACCTATATCAGATCTCACTATTTGTATTTGCTTCTCGCATTGGTTCTCAACATCAGCCTTAAAGACTTTGAAGGCATCCAATGCCTTATACTTTTTATGAAGCAAGTACACATACATATTTCGTGAGTAATCATCAATGAAGAAGATGATGATATTACAACTTTAGGCATATCCGTATCTAGATAACATAAGTAGGGTATTATGATTTCTAGTATGTGTGAGCTTCCTATTAATTTCTTTGCTTGGAACTTGTTTATGCTTCCTTGATGGGGTCACCTGAGTCTCGAGATCAATATAATATGAAGTACTAAGTATTCTATCTTCCACTAATCTCTTAATCATATATATGGAGATATGACTTAATCTCTGATGCCATAACATAGAAGAATCCTCATTATAATTACACCTCTTAGCACTAATATGGACATCTCGAGAATTACTAGTGGTTTCATTATGTAAGGAAATTCTATATAGACCATCTTCTAAAATTCTTGTTCCAATATGATTTGATTTATGCAATAAATTGTCTTGAAAAGTAAAAGAAAAACCTAATGGAACAAGTCTAGTACCATAAATCAAGTTTCGTGAGAAAGTTGGTACATAAAAAGTCCTTTCCAAAACTAAAACAAATCCGTTACTTAAGGTTAAAGTGCATGTCCCAATAACCTCCACATGTGAGCCCATCTTATTGCCCGATAAGATACTTACCTCACTTCCCATTGGCTTCTTGAGGTTTTGCATACTTACTGAAACGGATTTGCAATATTGATTATAGAACTAGAATCAATCCATCAGGTGTTAATATTAAAATTAACCATATTAGATTAATAACAAACAAAGGAGGATAGCTTACCTTTCTTCTCAAACCACTTCTTGAATTTAGGACAATCTTTCTTTACATGTCCCTTCTTTTTATAGAAAAAAACACTTGTTTTCCTTCTTTATATCAGTTTGAGGTGGTATTTAACCTTTCCCCTTTTAATTTAATTTAGAAGTGGAAGCATGAGATGTGTCACTCCTTTTGTTTTTCCCACGAGTTGTGACATTGAACTTTCACTGATCCACATGAGCGCGAGTCTCTCTTCTTCTTGAACACACATGGTCATTAACCCATTAATTGTGTGACGCCCCAAAACCCGGGGGTCCGTTGACTACCCGTCAACCCGCGGAATACTAGTGGATGTCGGGTTACCCGACACCACTCCTGAAAATCGGGCAGAGTCTTCTTTGTACGAGGAACTCTACCCAAATACAACACCTGTATATAACCTGTCCCAATATACACAATGACCACACGAGGGTCTCATATACAACTATCTTAGAGTAAAAATGACCTCTTGGGCTGACATTATACTCACAACATATATCCCTGACTATCGATATAATCCATCACATGAGTAAAGCGACCCTTGGGCGTAAACAATACTCATAAAACATCCCATTACATATATCATAGTTAGAGTTAATGATCTTTCTTATACAACACATATATTAAAATGAAAAGCATTTTAATACATGCAAAAACCATCAGAAGCCACATTCGGCTTTTTCTTCTAAAAACGACCTCATGATGAACCATCTCGCACGCTCCACTGGCCCACTGTAAATATTATCTCGGCAGGTGAGCTAATGCTTTCAGTAAGTGGAATCACCACCCAAGTGGGCTACTCTCCACTGAGTGCATGTCTGATGCTCAAGTAAACACGCGTGAAGCAAATCGTGATCTACTTGAATGTCTAACCCCATCAGCTCATACCCACAGAGTCCTCACCCGACTCCTGGCACTTTACTTTAAGCCTCGTATGAGAATTATTATGTTTATTTGTTTGTGGACAACCCTCCGATGTATATATCAATTGGGCCGTCTCTGACGATTGATATTATGTATGGACTACCCTCCGATGTATATCAATTTGGCCGACTCCGACGATTGATATTTTATTTGGACTACCCTCCGATATATTCATTATTTTAGACAATACTCAGAACCATTCTACCGAGTACCTCATGCACTCACTCTATCGTCTAGGTCTTGCGATGAATATGGAATCTGTGATGCGATTCCATTTGATTCTATAACACATGCAAATATATAATCATGCATATATTCACATAATTTAATCACCTGAGCATGTCATGTAATTTCACCATCAATTACATCAAAATTAGCTCACGTGGGCTAATGATCAAACACGAGAGCAACTTCCCATTTGAATTACTCACCCAAACACATTATTTCACAAAAAATTATTTTGTGAAGACACTATTCTCGAGGAATAGTGAGAGCCCACCAGGTACTATTCACGGCAAATCGCGATCATCGGTTCACTTAGTGAACCCGAATTTCACGGCCATTTCAGGCCTCATACACATCAAAGCATGCATTAACACATAAATGCACAATTAACAGCAATTCAGTAGTACCACAGGAGCTGGAGTCTGTTTTTCCATTGGGTTTCAAAAATTATAACAATTCGGTCCCAAGATTTGGGACCGATCAAATGGCCCCTCACGGCCTCATTCAACTCAAACATTAACAAAGTACTTAAATAAAGAATAAAACCCAGTAGGGAGAAACCCCTACCTCTCGGAGTTTGTGAAACTCCCTGAGCCGGAGCCCATAGCGTAGGTCTCAGATATTAGAAACGACTTTCCTTCTTTTGTCGAAGAATTACGACGGTCGAATGGCTTACGAAATCCCCAGAGAGAGGCGATATTACCTCTGCAAAAGCAACGGAAATGGCTGCGCATCTTTCCCCTACTTTTCACGTTTTTCTCTTTTGATATTTGAAGAAGACAACCACTATTCCTCTTTTTTGTTTTTTTCTAACTTAAACAATTTCAAAAATGACATTTATGTCATTCTTTTCCCAGTTTTGACATTCGGCACTATCTCGGCCGTCCATTTTCATACCTTCTCTACTCATGCCACTTATGGCACATGAGTACGTGTTATATGTGACTTTCGTCGTATTGAAAATCGTTTTACGGCACCCGAACCGCGATGTCTCGAAAAACGTGTCAACTCCGACTATCAAATCACTCTCTTTTTGTCATCTAAACAACTCTAAGATTAAATTAGATTAGTACTCAATATACATAGTCCTTGTGGGTTCAACAATTTGGACTTCTTAAGTCCATTTTATTACTTGCACGGTCCATACACATGCTGTGAGTAATTACGTGTAGAAAACCGAGCAGTAGCAGATTGAGATACTATAAAAAGTTCAAAAGCTTATGTCAATATTTGTGGCTTATATAACTAATTACATGTGTTACCAATATACGACATACACTACACTATATCTAATTTAATAAAGATTACATGTGGACTAAATCTCTATTTAATTAGTTTACTTTAACTTTATGAGAGAAACTTCAAATTTTTTAACTTTGATGGGTGAATAATAACCCAAGGTCAAAATAGGTACATGCATTTATATATATATCTTAGGGAAAGTCGCAGGTAAAGTGGAAGGGTGTGATGGTCGAAGCTAAAAGCAGCTAACACTTGAGAGGTTCTTATTGCCTTTTATTTAAGGCTTCTTAGACATGTATAGCTTCTGTAAATTCTGCTTAATGTTAGGTTAAACGGCTTTGTATAATTTTCATTTTTATTTTTAAAGATAAAACTACCAAATTATGTACCAATTCATAATTCAAGTGGGTAGATTATGAAAATAATATGATATTTCATCCTAATTAATTAAATAAATATAACAAAATTTTGTGTGCGATACATTTCATAATATTAAGTATAAATGTGATCTTAACTTAATATATAATCTTAATTAATTAAAGATGTTATGGATACTCTCTAATTAACTAAATTATATTGACTACTTGGACATTTTATAAGTCTTTAGTTGTGATTTCTCTAACTTAGGCACTAAACTTAAGTTTTGTGTATAAAATCCAATCTTATGAGAAAACATAAGTTTTCACAAATTTTAAATATCTAAACTAAAT
Organism: Tetrastigma voinierianum; assembly: GCA_016808115.1. NCBI lineage: Eukaryota > Viridiplantae > Streptophyta > Magnoliopsida > Vitales > Vitaceae > Tetrastigma > Tetrastigma voinierianum. The sequence continues at coordinate 118,248 of JAEQBH010006166.1, forward strand.
GATATAATATAATTTGTGAAAAATAATATTCTCAAACATAAACAAAATAACTTAGGAATTAAAGAGCATAATTGAAACATAATATTATGCTACAAATAAAAAAAATTGCATAATCAATCATAATTATTATGCACAATTTGATTTTATACATAAAATAATCAAAGCATAAATATAAAATAATACTCATGCACAATAAAACATTAAAATCAATTAGTTATATTTATAATGCATAAATACTATTTGAGCAATATAATAAATAATACCCAAATAATTTAATTAATACGAAAGCGTATAAGATTAACACTTATAAACTCTTAAACACATAAGTTAGGGTACCCCAGTGTTTAAGGTCTTAAATTCAAAATCCAAGTTCTTCGGTTCTAGTCATAGAAATGCATATTTGACATCTTTTTTTATTTAAGACGAATTTTAAGGGTCCAAGCCAAAACCAAAACCCAAGCCCAAGGTTTAGAAATGGCTTTACAACAAACCCATGACTTAAGAAACCAAATAGACTTAGGGCTTTAAACCCAAGGCTTTCAAAAAGCCTTTAAGAACGAGCCTAAGGCTTAAAAAAAACCTTATAATTTTTTTAAAAAGTTATCTTCTTCACTGGTTAAGCTTTGCAAGACCTTTGACGAACTTAAAAAACACTCCATTTGAAGTCATTCATAATACATGAACATATTAAATCAGGTTCCTAGGAGATTTAATGCATTAAAACAAAGAAAAATTTTAAAAACAATAAATCCAGTATTTTGGAAAATGGGTCTCTATTCTACAACTATATAAAACTTGAAAAACATGCATCAAGACAAAGATATATGAAGATCTGATAACACATGTAAGAACATGCCACCATCAAAACATGTTTCTGAAATTGAAACAAAAACACATAATCGAACATACCTCCAACCATAGAAGTCCGAGATTCTAGACCATGAAAGAATCAACCCGTTGATCTTCAAGAATCCATATAATTTTCCATTTTCTTATTCTTTCAAATTGATGGTGTACTGAATAGTTTTCACAGTGAGAGCAGTAAGAGAAGACCCTCCTCTATTTATAGGTTCTTTCATTATGAACCACATCGTTTTAAGAATGATGCCTGAACTGTTACCATCTTGAAATTCAAAATTTAGAATTTCAAAAGTTTAAAAATAAACGTTGCATCATTTGAGAATGTTTAAAACATTACATTTGGCATTATTAGGAGTTGTGGTTTTAAGCTCTATTTATTTATTTGGACATAATTACACTAGACATTATAAATTTAATGATATTTTACTTTTGATTGATGTATTATATTGGAATTGTAATTTGAAGATTATAGATTCTGTTTAATTATCTTAAGTAAGAATTTGATAATTTGACATTATTTAAATAAAAGAGAATGATGTTATGTATATAATGACTGTCATACCCCTGTTGCAGGTTCCGAGGGGATGTTTCCAAAAAATTTAAAAAAAAAAAAAAAAGTGGTTTGAAAACTAATTCTAAGTATAATGTAGTTTTCTTCACATATGCTTGACACGTGAGATAAAGTTTGAAAAATAGGGTTTTAATAGTCTAAAAAACTGAGAAAAAAATATATTTAGAAAGTGTACTTTCAAGAGACACTTTTAGTTTTTCAAATTTTTAGAAAGTGTATATTCAAAATATACTTTCAATATAAATTCAAAATTTTTAAAATTATGAAGGTGTTTTTCAAAAGACACTTCCAGTATAACATTGTAGTAATTTAGAAAGTTTATCTTCGAGAGACACTTTTAATGTAAATTCAAAATTTTTAAAATTATGAAAGTGTCTCTTCAAAAAACATTTTTCATGTAAATTCAAAATTTTCAAAATTATTAAGGTATATTTTCAAGAGACACTTTCAGCTTATATTAAAAAAATTAAAATTAGATAAAGTGTTTTTCCAATGTAAAAAGTGTCTCTTCAAGAAACACTTTTAAAAAGTGTCTTTTCCAAAAACACTTTCATATTCATGTAGCAAAAACTATTCTAGATTTAGGAATATTCCTAACTCTTTTATATTTGAGAAATATATATATATATATATATATTTTACACTAAATGTCTAAAAAGCTCGGTTATGAGGCACGACAATAACCCTTGGTTTCCGTGTGGAGAATGTCATAGGGGCTAGAAGTGTCATTTCCTTAAATATTCTTTGAGTGTGTTTTTCTTACTCATTTGTCATCCATGCACTCCTAAGCCTCATACTCTTTCTCCTAGTAATTTTAGAAAAAAAGAAATTCCATTCATGCTTTCCTACTAGGATAGTTATACTTACTCCCATCAAAATTAGGCGGGCTACTTAAAGAAGCTCCATACCTTCTTATTCCATACTAGATTTTTTTTTTTTGAAACATATTCCATACTAGACTTAAAACCGATAAAATTGTGATTTTATTTTGAAAAGCTTGCTCTTGTACCAATTGAAAAACCTCTCTTGGTACTAAGGTATTATGCAAAACATGTAAATGGATAAATATAAAGATTAAAAACTTTTCAGCAAATTAAAACCAAAAGACATGAGATATAAACAAAATAAATCAAATATCTGTTTTTGTTGGATTTTTGTCCAAAACATACAAAAGCACAGGAATTGGTGAATGCGCAAGTGTGCCAGGAAATTATAGTATTTCCAAAGCGGCGTGATGAAATCTAAGCTTCTACTCAAGCGCTAGTTTTTAGATTCCCTTGACGAGTTACTAGAATCTAAGTGGAAAATACTTTGAAAATTGGACTATATTGAAAGCTGAGATAAAAACTGTACGAACTAGCTTGAAAGATAACAAATTTCATAATATAATAGACTGAGAATGACGTACTAAAACGATAAAGCTTGAAGTAACAAATGCTTGTAAGGAAAAACATGTAACTAGACTAAAGATTTGGAAAATACGGCTGATGAACTAGTAGAAACATAAGAGAAATGTTGAAATGCTCTGTTTAGAGTGTGATCGATGATTGATTTTTGCGATCCTTTGCTTTGAACTTGAGTCTCCCTTTTATAGGCATTCTGAATAGCTGTTCCATCCCACCTTCTCCAATAATTGCTCACGTACCCACTAGAATCTTGTTCTCTAAGTCATTTATCCACTAATAACTTGTTCTCCAAGTCGTTTATCCACTAACAATAATTGCTCATGTTCTACCATGTTATGACTTAGGTTGGAGAAAAAGTCTCTTCCACTTGCTTTTGAGACAAAGTCTCACCATTATGAGCTTACCATTTTGACAAATTGAAAAATTCTAGAAATGTTCTTGAACCCTTTCATGGGCTAATTATCATGGACTTGGGCTTTCTCGAACTAGGTTTGGCTTAGTTTGGGCTTGATTTGGCCTATTCCACTACCGTTTGGGCCGAATAATTATTCAAATACCATTTGAACCCAAAAATTCATTTTTAGTGTAAACAATTGCCCCTCGCATACAATATGGCTCATGGGCCATGTTTGTATGAAAAGGCTTTTATATGTCAAAGACTCTCCTCTCTCTTCTCTCATCATTCTATCATGAGGCCCAAAGTGCAACTTACCCCTGGATGTGGGTACCAGAGAAGAGCAGTAAAAACACGAGCCCGATTAGATGAGTAGAAAAAGCCCAAAGTAATACCCCAAGAAAAACCTCCCTTCAATTTTTCTTTCAAACCTGCGACTTTTGATCTTCCTCCTTCAATTCCTTCTATATCAAAACACTCTCCTCTGGGATTTGGCAAGTTCATATGAAGAAATCTCTTTGATTTACGTATAAAACCTTCCATATTCTCCTCTCCACCTTCTTCTTCTTTCTCTTCTTCCTCAAACCCATTTTTAGCCGAAAATTCCTACGTCGTTAGTGAAGACACTACTACTACTCAAACAGACATTGCCACTATAGCTCAAAGCGACATTGTCATTTCTCAAACCGACGTCGAGGACAGCGAGCAGTCGAGGCCAGAAGCGTTGCAAGCGATCTTGTGGCCTCCGTGATCCTCCTTACACCCTTGAGTTCGATTTTTTCGGCCATCTTCCACAGCCCGAACTTACCTCTTGCATTGGTGAGTAGATTTGTCCCTTTTTGTCTAAGTGATTTGCGATGAATGTTCCATATGATCTCTAATCCCATAATCCAAGAAAGTTTTCCCATATTTTCGAAAACTAGGAAGTCTTTTTCGATTTCTACAACTCTAAAACCCTTGTTCTCCAACGAAAAAAATCAAGAGAGACCCTTTTTCGTTTTTTTAGAACTCTAAAACCCTTGTTCTTCAATGAAAAAGTCTTTGAAAAATCAGGAAATACCCTTTTTCTTTTTTTAGAACTCTAAGACCCTTGTTCTCCAACAAAAAAATCAAGAGTTTTTTTTTTTTTAGAACTCTAAAACCCTTGTTCTTCAACGAAAAAATCTTTGAAAAATCAAGAAAGACCCTTTTTCGTTTTTTTAGAACTCTAGAACCCTTGTTCTTCAACGAAAAAGTCTTTGAAAAAATCAAAACCGATTCTGGTTCTTACCAAAGCTTTCCTTCTTTATATGTACATCTTGGTATCTCCTACTCTACTGGATCTTTTCATCTCGTCCACCAACGGAAGCATCACAAAGGTAACTTCTCAACCTTTTATTTGATGGACTTGAAAATATTGTCTTGGAGAATATAGGTTAAGCCATGTATACCTAGTATTTTTAAGAGAATTTCTCATATATCTTCCCAACATATAGTACTTGAGACTTCAAGGACACCATGGCGTGGTGCCATTTGAAATTTTGAAAATTCCCATCAACATCTCTTTCAACATTTCATCCCTTTATTTCTTCTCGGTTTTACCTATGTAGATTTTACTTCATTTTCTGACATGGATGGGCAATCTTCCTCAAGGTAAAGGCATTTCCTTATAATTTCTCCAACCATCTTCATTCTTTTATTTTAACCTTGGCTTTCTGATACTATTTTTCTATGTTTTAGTGTACTGCCATCTCTTTCTTTCTTGTTGGAATTTGGGACTACTCGTGCTATTGGAGATGTGGCTATTTCTGCCCCGGCTTTTCCTTTTCCTTTTATGTTGCCATCAAAGATACTTCTTGGAAAAGAACTCCGAACTATGGCCTTACCAACCAAGTCATGGCCTAGGGCATCTGAGGATTGGATAACCTAGGTAGACAGAGTATCTCCTCATTTTCAGGATCACTAGGAATCCTTAGGTATTGCCCAATTCATTAAGCTTACCAAGGTGAGCATAACCTTGGATTTGGATTTGATGAGTACTGCCTTGAGGTTTTAGTCTAAGGATTTGAATTCATTTATCTTCCATCGACCCACATCCATTACCTTGAGGGACATTTGTGTCTTTACTGGATTTCTTGTTGAGGGTTTAGAGGTCGTATGTCTCCTAGATGTCCATGACCAATTGCTTCCTCATCTTAAAGTTTCTTCCACTTCCCAAACTTCTTACTCATTCACCATACGGAAGTGGTGAACTTCTATTAGGGTACCTTCTACCATAGAACACATAGAGTTCTTATGGGTTCTTCTTTTCCGTTTTGTCTTTTTTCCTCATTCGGGTAAGCCTTCCATAGAGTATCTTCCTCTAGCTAGGGCCCTTGCCATTGGGCGGTCCTATGCTTTGGGTACCATTTTCTCGGCCTCCTTGTACCAATCAATGGGCAAATATGTGAGTGAGCTACCTTACCAAAGGGTAGAAGGAGCCCTTTGGTTTGTACAAATTTGGCTCTTTACTTATTTCCCTAAGCTATCAGGTGTTGACTCTTTTCCCTCCATGTCTTTGGGTCTTAGTGTGGCTCAATCCATTAAGACTATATCTTCAGACTCCTTTTCTTCTTTTTTCCTTAGCTTGGCAAACCGTTCTTTATCTCAACTATACTTGAAGCCTAACACTATTTCCCAGTAGATCTTGAATTTTTCCACCCCTTAGTTGCTGGATATTATATATTCATTAGCATTCCTCAACACAGTTTGTAGGGTCTTGATCTCTAGGGGTTGTTATGCTTTTTCCCCTCAATTGTCTTCTTCTTCTGCAGTTTCATTACCCTACTTGCCTTGCTTATGGGCTTGCCAATTTGAATTTACTCAATTTATCCTTTCATTCCCTTCCTTACCCTCAAGACCACCTACTGCAGCATTAGTAGAGCAACTAACTTGATCATCGGATGTGAATCTTTCTCCACTACAGTTTGTTCCCTTAGGTGATTATCTTGCTCCCGGCTCCGGCCTTCTTCCTCAAGTACATGCAATTTTTTATTCATTGTTTCTTGTGGCATCCAATTTTTACTTTCCCCTCGGCTTCCTAACTGCCTTGTTTATCTGAGGTTTTACTTCCTACGCAGTGAAGCCGAATTTGCAAATTGAAAAAATGGGTTGGGCAATCTAAGTCTCCTGCTGCTAAATTGTCTATAGTGAAGAATTCCTCTTCCGAACTCAAGCGGAGATCTCATAGGGTAGCTTCCAAGCTTCAATTTTCTAACACACATGACAACCCTATAGAGATTGAAGAAGCTAAAGAGGAAGTATCAATGCACAGGGAAGAAATAGTCTTTACCGATAAATCCAAAAAGCAAGGTAGTTTAGATACCATTGAGGGAGGTCATTCCTTCAATGATCTTTCAGAATCGGAAGATGGTCATTTTTCAACTAGTCAAGGCTCCATTGGAAGACTCCTCTCACACTTTCAATTCCTCAAGTGAACACTTTACCTCTCTTTTCCCTTCTATTTATCCAATTTTATTTTCCTTACCTTTGTCTTTCACAGGTCTCTCCTTGGTCTACCTTGCATCTTGAAGCAGGAGATTTTCCTTCCTTGGATCTTTCCTTTCTGGACTTTCTGGACCAAGCCACTCCTCGTGTTGAGCCACCATCCAGACTTCCTACCGAACCGAATGTAGCTGTTGCCCGCTCCACTATTAGCCATTTGTTAAACATGGACCTTTTCACCTTTATCCAGCATCCCGAAAGATTCCTTTCATGTGGCTATGGCAATATTACAATCCATTTCTCTTGATCCTGAGGATGAGATTTTTCTTTATAGAGTTACACATCGAGCTCTTGAGGTATTTTCTTCCATTGAGCATGTAGTAAAGGAGAATGCTCAAGTGATATCTAAGTGGGAGAAATAGAGGGAGAAAAAAAATCTAAATATGAGTAATCCAAGCTATCTACTAACCAAAGCATCCAGAGATTGGAGGAAGTAAAAACTGAGTATCATGCCCAGGAAGAGCGAATCAGACTGTTGGCTGAAGAAATGGAGCTAGAAAAAGCCAAGTTGTCTTCTCTAATACGACAGGGTGAGGTTCATCATGCCCAAGGCCTAAAGAACCAGCAAAATACCATTTCCTTGGGTGATTTTCTATCCTCTATGAAGGGAAAGGCTGCTGATCTAACCTCCTAATTGTGGTAGATTGACGCTTCCCACCAAGAATGCTTAGAGATCTAAGAATCACTGAGATCTTTTGATTTTTCTAAGATATAACCTCCCATTATTTCAGATATGGTTAATGATTTTGACATGACCCTTGACCTTATCATGACAATTTATCTCTTTTTGGTTAGTGGCCAAAAGCTAACCATTACTTGAGGACTTGCTCTTGAGATACTTAATTTTTTGTGCTTAGATTGTTGATGGAATTTCACTTGACATTGCACAGGCACACTCATAAGCATAACATTGCATTAGTGGATCAAGGCCTATCTTTGGATGTGATGAACTTGTGTGTACTACTTGTGGATTCACTTAACACTAGCACACGTGCAATTACAGCCATGACATTGCATTAGTGGACCAAGGTGGCTCTAGGACTACCTTTGGAAGTGTGCTTGCTTGTGTATGATGATGTATTGCGTCTATCAGGTACTACTCTAGAGAAATTGATAAAACAGTGGCTAAAAGCCTACTAATTATTTCTAAATATATATATTGATTGTTGTGTGTTGGGGAAGAACTTGCATGCTTGAGAATTGTGGCTAAGAAGTCTGCTTTGACTCAAAACTAGGATAGAAATGTAACACCCCAAAATATACCCTAGTCGTTTTCGACATGTTTAGGGTATTTTGTAAGCCTAATTTGACTGTTTCGTGAGTTAAATGCGAAACATGGAAACAAGAGACCAGGAAAGTTACAAAACTTAAGGACAAAATTGTAATTTGTCAGGGAGCAGACATGGATTAAGAAGATTTGCCAAAATGAAATAAAGAGGAAAATTTAATTATAAATAGAAGAGTTATGAGCAAAAGCAAATAAAGAAAGTTAACCCAAAAATGGGTTTTATTTAAAGACCAAACATGGCCTTAACAAATCCATGATTTAAGACCAAAATTGGTCTCATGTTTGGGAGAGAGCTCAAAAACGTGAAGGAGAAGGAGAAGAGAGAAGGAAGAGAAAAGAGAGAAGAAGAGAAGAAGAGAAGGAGGAAGATCAAGCTAAGGTATGGAACTTTGGATTTTGTAAGGATTACATGGAATTGTAAGGCTTTATATGATTAAATGCTTGTCTTCAAATCTAGGGTTTTGATTGAATTGCATCTTAACCTTAGATTTCTTGAAATTAAGGTTGGTAAAACCCGCGAGAGCAAAGATAGTAAGGAATCCCTTGTTGGGTTGAATTCATGGTTAAATAGTGTGTAATAAGTTAGGGTTAGAACAAACCCTAACAACTCTCTATGTTTGGATCATGTATGGGATGTGACCCATATTAGAATTGTTTTGGAAGGATTTTTGGAAATAAGATAAGTATTGAAAGATGAATTAATTAGAAAAGTTGAGCATCATGACGATGTAATTTAGATATTGACGTGAAGTATAGGGAATTGATCCATGGATGAGGAATTGCGCGCTGAAAAGGGGAGAAAAGAGCATTCTGGGCATTTAGGTGATGTAATACGGTACACTTTGTGTGCAGTGTGTTTTGGCCAATGCCGTGCACGTGAGGTCATCTTAGGTACCACGTTGCCTTTCCACCGTGACCAGGTTTTTCGTATTTTACAGCCATAACTTGCTCGTTTCTTATCGATTTGGTGGTCAAAGTTGCCAATTAATGACTTCAAAATAAGCATGTCTAATAGGTACCTCAAATTAGACAATTCTGACTCTAGATAGCCACGAATTCATCAGAAGTGGGGTATGCGAAGTATTTCTACGCATCGATTGATCCTTAAGTGAGTAGTTGTTTGGACGTTTCTTGAGTTTCGGTGCTCACAGGTGGGTGATTCAGTTGGAATAGAACCCTTAGACAGATTTAAAAAAGAATCTGAGAACCAATATTCAAATATGGAACAGAACTGGAAATGAATATTTTGACTATTAAGTAATGACTAGTTGGCATGGTCACCTGCTTTGGATTTGAATCAGTCCAGATTGGATTGATTCCAATTCCTAGAAAAATAGATTCATAGAGGGACTAGAATACATGAATGATATTGTGGATAGGCATCATATCGTACAAGTATCTGCAATACCGCCTGGAATGGTATGAAACACAACAGAGGCTGAAACATGAACATGAATGAAAGATAAAATGTCATGATCAAATGTGATTAAGAAGGTTATAAGTTCAGAAAGGCGTGTAATGATATGACTACCTAGGGCCAGAAGAATGAATGAGTGGAATGATCTGTTGGTGTGGCCTCTGTTGGTGCTTTCTGACACTCCTGTGCTGCGTGGTTAGTACGTTTTGATCGGTGCTCGGCACTCCTGGCACGGTGCTACGGCACTCTGTTTGTGGCTTGAGCATGTATCTGATCGGTCTCAGGCACTCCCTAGCGAGTGCTCCCGAAGGCGCTCTGTTGCGTGGGCGAGCCGTCTGTATGGTGCTCGGCGCGATCTTGTATAGTGTTGGTGCCGGCTATCTGCGTCCTACTCATTTCTTATGATTGGTCCTGACAGTCGGATAGACATATGATAAGACAACGATTAAAGAATAAGAGTAAAGATCTGAGATGTACCTCTTGTACCTATGCATGGTACCTCTGGGTACTCTATGTCGATTCGTCGATGAGTACCTCACGGGTACTCCGTATCGATTGAATAAGTATAAGTTCGGTAGTACCTACGGGTACTCCTGTATCTGAGTAATCTCTGTAGTACCCACGGGTACTCTTGTATCGGAAAATAAGTATAAGTTCTGTAAAATAAGTATAGAATCGGTCGTACCTCACAGTCTTACATATAATGAATCTATGATGCGTACTTGAAAGACTAATGTCAGGTAATACGTAGAAGTGCGATCGACCTTGTATGTGAGATAGTCTGATATCATTAGACTTATCGTACCTACGAATACTGTTAACAGAATAAGATCAAATGAACAATAATAAGTTAAAGTAAGACCGGTATAAGTTTCGTAAAATAATACTACTGCATAAGATATGTATAAGATCTGAAATACATGTATAAGATCTAAAGCCCATATATAAGTTACGTAAATACATGCATAAAATCCAGAAATACATGTTGTAATATACGTAATACGAGGATAAGATCGAGAAATACCGGAATAAACTCTAGGCACAAATAGAAGATTTGTAGATAGGGACAGACTCTGCCAGTAAACAGAGACTACAAAGTATCTACGTATAAAAATAAGTTACAGAAACACTGAGGTCACTCTGTGTCCCCGATTAATTCTGTAGTACCTCACGAGATTTATCTCAGTATAAAGCTCAGGATATACTGGATAAACTAAAATGGCACCTAAAGATTTTCAGTATGAGTATAAGGTATACTTGCTTTGAACTTATTGGGATATGATACCAACACAAGTTGGTACAGGAAGTTTGTTAAAGTAGTACTTACAGATGCTCCGTGCAAGATTAAGTTCCGCAAACCAGTATACGTTTCATAATATTTCTGTAGTACCTACAGGTACTTTTATATTAGAATAAGCTCTGTGTAAGATCCGAAGTACAAGAATAAGATCCGAATTACAAGAATAAGTTCAGTAATACAAGTATAAGTTCCGTAAGACCATGATTTATGGCAGAACAGTATAAGATACGAGAAGTACCCGATTATAAGTTTTTGTAGTGCTTTACGGGTGCTTTGGTAAGATCGATTCATATTACGGTATACGTTCGTAATATCTCCGTAGTACCTAAGATTTACCTCGAACAAGTGTAAACTCTGGCAAAATAAGTATAAGTTCACCATTAAACTCCCTACGGAGATCTTGAGATAGATATAAACGCATACACGATTCATTACCTTTGCTCAGCATAGTTCTGTAACTCTATGGGAGATCGAAATAAGTATAAGTAGAACCAAGTATGTTATAAGTTCCAATATGTATGTTATTTGAGGAGACCTAAATAAATAACATACAGTAAACATAAGTATAAATATATTATCTCTGGGAGATAAAGTACCTTGATCACAGCCCAAGTTCAAGTATATGTCCTTTGGGAGATGCGAATAAAGTATAAGATGCGGGCGAATAAGTGCGCTATACGTATAAGATCCGATTGCTATAAGTATAAGACTCGGATAAGAATAAGTGCTATGAGTATAAGATCCAAATAAGGATAAATCATATTAGAAAGTGTGGTCTGAGTAAGTAAGACAGGATGTGATAAGTATAAGTACGAATAAGCATAAGTGCGTATAAGCCCTAAACAGTGGCATAAGTTCATTAAGTGGATACTTTGAATGTTAAATACATATTCTTGTTATGTATTTTATGTTTTACGTATAAAAATGTTTCCCACTAAGTAAAGCTTGTACGGGTTCATCAAGTGCGATCTGAGAAGACAACTCAATGAACATCATACGGTGGGCGGCTTACACTTGTAAGGGGTTCACTACATGTATGGGTTCAGTGCCAGATTTGTAATTGTAAAAGTGCGTTTGTATTGCTCAATGGATTTCGATAAATGGATGTAGATTTTGATTACGTTATAAGATGTGGGCCACACCCGTAGTCTGGGATCGGCTTTTAAAAAAAAATCGGGTAGAGTCCCGATGTCCCGGTCTGACCCGGTTTCAGTTGGATCATGTCCCAGATGGGAGACGGGTTCAGTGATGACAGAAACATATATTCTCTCTTGTGTTTGTGAACCCGAGAATGTTATTTCAAACAATTTTTCCGCGCTTCTAACGCCAGCGGCAATAGCCTTTAACCGCGTGAAGAAACGTCTGCGTGAGCGAATATGAAATGGTCTTTCAATTAGCTTCCTCTTCGTCGCGGTGAACAACGCCGATCATTAATGTGAACCCAGAACTTCTCTCAAATTAGTTGATTTTCTCTGTTTACACCCAGGAATATAGGTCACTTAGGTGTAATGATGCAACAAGTCAGTCTTTGAAATCTTGTATAGTGGTTTGTAATGCCCACCTTCATTTGCATAATTCATCATATTGTGACTTTGTCACAGGGATGATTATGATACCTTCTCTAAACTTGTCTAGGTGTTTGGGGCGTCAACATCCATTGACCTAGAGGCCCACACTTTTTCACTCATTTTGCTCCTATTTTCCGATCACTGATGTGATCGAGGATCTTCAGAATATTGGAGATCTTGGAAAGTTTGTGTTTAGAACTTAAAGTGACCAAAGGCCAGCTTTACTACCTCAAATCCTTTCTTGGAACTACAATTCATATATATCTCCAATGACCTTAATAATCTTAGGACCTATCCAGAGAGGGAAACAAGAACACCCTTGGAGAAATCAACGTGCTAATGAATGCAATGGCTAAGAAACCACTTTATCACTAAGTTATCCCATATTTCTCTAGTTTTAAATGATTGAGGGCTTCTACTTTGGAAGAGTGACAACTTTACAAAGAAGCTAATTCTTGGGTAAAGCTATATTTGGGATCAATAGAGGTCATGAACCTGCTTTCAACCAATCAGATATGTATCTACTTACACACAGAGTTTAAAATGGTCATGGGACCTACTTTGTTCATAAAACAATTGAGGTATAACGACTATGACATTGAGGAATACACAAAAGTTTGAGCAATGAGAGTGGCCAAAATAGCCTACTTTATCACCCAAAGTAACTGCAGAATAGTTTTTGATACAAATGAACCGATGAGACTATTTTTGCTTGTTATTTCTTCATTCCCCATCTTAGTTTTTCTTGGCAATATCTAGCATTTCCCACATTGTGGGAAATTATTTCTTGAGGTACTTCCCATTGATGAACCTTTTGTATGGCTCTCCTTCAAGCCTTGATAACTGTTGACATTTTAGGCGTTTTTTGGTGGAGCCTTGAATGGTCCTCGATTGGGAGACCATTTCCCCCGATTCTCGTCTTTAGCGATGGAAGCGGCACCACCTTCCGATGTGATCCTTAACCAAAATTCTTTCTTTTGGCTCGCTTGTTGTAGGCCCTAGCCACCTTCTTTTACGGATCATGATGATGTGGTCAAAGCGCTTTTAATCTTTCTCATCCAATGCCTCAGGTTTCCATCATCCTTGGCCTCTTGTATTCTTGAGTTAGGTCGTACGTCTGAATGCTCTTGAAGGAACTCTTACCTCCGTGGAAGCGACCATGTAACCATATGATAAGTAAGGACTTACCTTGTAGAATCTTTATAAGTTCTATAAGTCCACGATCTGGATAAATTCTTTGTCGATCTTTTGGTTGTCACTCGCATCTTCTCACAGGGATGTTTTATCGACACGCCATGAAGCTACTGCCCGTTGCTTTGAGCATACGAGGGCAGAATCTGATAGATTGATATCTATAGATCCATGGGAAAATAAGTCATCTCATCCACAATAAACATAGATTTTAGGATTTGATTTATGGACTGAGAATTCAAACCTATGAATGATCTGTTCCTTGATGAATTAGATCTCATCTTTTTGCTCTGCTTTCTTCAAGGGTACTACCTCTACCCATTTGGTGAAGTAGTTTGTAGCAACTAAGATGAAGTTGTGTCCCTTTAATGAAGTTGGGTAAATTTTCCCAATTAAGTCTGGCTTGCTCCTCACCAGGAAGCCATGGTTTCTAATTGAGTGAAGTTCCACAGTGAACATCTCGTATGTTGCCATATTGCAGCCTTTCACGGCAGCCCTTGGAGTAATTGATGCAATCTTAGAATGGTTGACCCGGAAATCAGCAAGTCTCTAATCCAGCCATCTCATTTTTATCCACGACTTGATGGGCTCCACGGACCCCTTCTGAACTGCTTCCCATCCACTTCCTCTTGTCTGGGAAGGATAGACCCATCCTGAATAAATACAAACCCATGGCCCTTTCTATCTGATTCCCTTGATGACAGTCACATGATTGACTTTCACCTATGGGAACACACTTTGTTAGGATCTTCTAAATACTCTACGATCTTAATTCTCTAGTCTCTTACTGACATTTTCATCTGTATAAACAAGCTTTAATTTGATTCCCCTTTCTTGATGAAATTGATTCTTATCTATCCATGATAGGCTTATTAGTAAATTCTTCGCTCCATGCTTGCACCTAAGGCTTCTTGGCACTCAGCTCATCCATCTCCCAATTAGATTCCCTAGGCACATATTCAAAATCCACAAAATGAAAAGAATCTAACAATTGAGTGGAAGCAATATAATAAGGAGCCAACAATAAGCTGTTGCATTTATATTCCCCTGTTGTTATCGAAATACTAATTGAGAGTCCCCAATAATGTGTACCTCTTGTGCTTGAGTTCCGTCAAGATCTCAATCCAATCACTCATCCTGTATTAAACTTGATTGTTGGTGCCATTTAGTTGAAAGATAGGGTGTCTCTTTATCCCTTTGGTGAAAGCGATTACTATCGGCTCAATTTCTGGTATGGTATTGGCCGAGGCCCGAGTTGTGTAAAATACTGCGCTTTAATAATCGCATGAGTGCCTGTGGTAGCACTGGCTAACCTGATATCTTGGTGTCTGAGTGCCGATCCGCGAGGAAAGATGAATTCGGCTACGAGAGATTACGCTTTTTAGACAATATGCGAGATAAATGATTCTAAGAAATTTAAGTACTAAGCGTAACTAAGCTATTGGTTTGGTGAATTGATAATGTAGAACCAGGTTAAATCTATCACATTCGTCGTTAATTCTCTACAGATATTTGTGTATTCCGATTATTTTATAACATATTGTGAGTGATCTTGCCTACGAGATATCCTCTCTCGAGGTGTCGCTATTTCGTGAATAGAATCGGGTATATCTCTATCTCGGCTTCGGTATTCAAGAAATGCTTAATGTTCAACCCAAAACCACCTTGAATTTCGGAATATCTCTATTACGAAAATCATTAAAAATTTCTACCCCGAATCCTGAGCCCTCATCTACCTTTCAGATCTCGGATGCCCAGTGTAAGTATGTTATGTGGCTGAGATATTTATCATATAATTAACATGAGTATAGAAGCGGATGTGATAAATTAACAACAATTGATTAACATGAAAGGTTAAATTCTAATCCATTATGCAGCAACGGGGTTGATGTAACCACACAGAAATGAGTTTAGAACATCATGAAAGAAAAGAAACAAAACATGTAATGCAGCGCTCCCTCATGTGATCCAAAAATAATCAAAACAATAATGAAAAACCAATACAAAAGTCCAGGAATCAACAGAGTAACGACTGCGGGTTCTCCAATTCCGGTAATAAGGCTATACGTTCTTGATCTCGAAATCAGGCCGCATCGCGTTTAATGATGAGATCTGATTTTGGTGTGTTCGCGGCGTGAGTGACGTCGCTGACGTAGCGGCGCGTGGTGACGTCGCGGCGTGGTGAGTGGTTGACCGCGTTTGTTGTTTGTCGTGACTTGGTGGCGTCGCGGCGTGGAACGGCGAAAATCGCGGCGCATTAAGCGATGACTTCCTTGCATGCTCCTCATTTCTCAAAATGGCTTCCAGGTTGTTAACTTACTTTAATGTGCACATGTTCAAAACAAAAGAAACTAAATAAGGAATCTAACACTAAAAATTATATAAATAATGCCAAATCAACATGAAAATGCAAGGCGGCAGTATAATGCGAGTGTTTTGGCACTCATCACACTGAGCGCAATTTCTTGCTTGCCCTCGAAGCAGAAGCGGAGCTCTAAGCGGGACACACACGGCGCTGTCGACTCCACTAAGACGGTAATGCCCATCTTTCGAAAAATAGGGGATCAATTTGGAGTGATTCCACATACCCTTTATTTTGCTGAATCATTCAATGAGACACCGGATGCGACTTCGGTGACTTGATTGGGGTGTATGGCGACTGTTTATCCCTTCCCGTAGTAACCGATGATGATTCCCAATATATTACCTATAGTGGTGACCTCCGAGAATACCAGGTTAGATACCCCAGCTTGGTTTAACCCACTACCAGGAAGGAATCGTTGAAGTCCCAAGGATAAAGAGCGGCACCAGTTATTGTATCATATCTAAAATTTTCTGTAACAAGACAAACCAGGAAGACTGTGATGAAGTTTAGCAGTCATTCATGGCGAGGATCTGTTGACTCTGATTAGTTGGAGGCACAGACATCCAGACCATAAACTCACCCGAACATCAGCCAAACTGGTATTTAGTTAGTGAATGATCATCACCGTCCATGCGGCGGTGGAAGTGATGACTCCGGCAGTTGGCTCAGGGCATTGACTTTAATGGGCCCTGTTGTGCAGGGATTAGTTGGATGATCCAGCTTATTCTTATACATATGCCTATTTTGGCTGCCTGTTTCTCTTTTTCTCATGTTTTGTATTTTTCTCTTTTTTGGTTGGGACTCGATGGCAATCCTCTTTTGTTTAGGTGTGTCGCCGAGAATGGATTCGAATCTCCCCAGGTTGGTCGACTTTAGTAGTTGGTTGGGTACTTATCTGCATTACTCGATACGTCACTAGTGTGTGAGTGTGAGCCAGGGACACCCAAAGTGGTTTCTTGCCCCGGGATTGGTTCACTAGCCTTTTTCACCTATTCAATCTAATTCTGAGGCATCAAACAAATGTTATCTATCGAACCAAATCTGATGAACTGATCTAAATCCTGATCCCTCGATTTTCAACATGCACATTGAATGCAATTACTACATTATCGTGAATATCCTAAAACAAACAAACAACTAACAATGACTCACCAACGCATAAGCAAACTATCGATGCACAATAACTCAAACAAATACTAACACTACTATTTGCATGCAATCTTAAACAAAACCTGACCCCGAATGCGAACAACTAACAATACTATAAACTCTTAAAACTAAAATGAATAAGCTGTTGTCGGCAAAACATAGTATCAGTTAAAATGCCCCGAGCAAAGGTCAGATTATCCCAACGGTAAAATAAAAACATAGAGATGGGGACTCCACATGAATCCCTGCGGTGGCGGTGGCGGTGCGGCGGTGGCCAGGAGGCTGCGCGGCTGACGCCGCCGCTTCTTTACTGCTTTGACGATCGCTGGGATTGGCGAAGCGTAGCCGACGCGGCGCCTCCGCCAATAAATGCTGAGGACTTCGGTGCTCCACGGGTCTCATCGAAATGCGTCAGCGCTTTCGGTGGTAGGCTGCGGTCCGCCGATAACGGGAAGATTGCGGGAGGGGCGGTGCGAGCTGCGGTGCGGAAGTGGTGGAGGTCGAGGCGAGGGCGGCGATGTCCTCTGGGTGTCACCGAGATCGCGCCTGGCCGAATGTCCCCGGGCTTCGTCTCGTCGAGGGCTCATGTCGCGGTCATAGACCCTCAGGGTTAACACGGAGTGTGTCAAAACGTAGATATGGCCTTGATGGGATGAAGGCGGGACTTCATTTGTGTGAGGGCACCCAGGCGCTTGCTGACGAAATTCGAAAGGGTGCCCAGGTTCATCTTTGCATCTGGTGCGGGGATGGCATCCTCGATAACTTGGCGTCAAATGGTATATCTGTAAGATAGTGGTTGGCGGGGGGCGGGCGGTCACCTCCACACACATTCGTGAGTCGGTATAAGGCGAAGTGATAAATGATGCCACACCTTAGGAATGTAAGGCGAATCGCAGCGCGAAATTTGCTGCGTGGCACAGGCTATTGATCCTCCACTCACCCCGTGGTTGGTCGACCTGGATGACCTCGGGATAATCGGGGTGCTCGCGGAGGGCGATCGGAAATGGGCGGTGGGATGTCTCTAGGCCGTAGTAGCTGTGACTGTGGCCCGAAGTCGGCCCGATACACCTCGCACCCTGACCTTTTTGAGGACGTGGGATGCAAGGTTGGCGTAAAACTCCGAACTATTTGCTCATGGCGGCTGGCGAGGGTTGGCACCGCAGCACGCCACCCCTTGGCCTCGATAGTTTTCTAAAAAATCGTCGGGGTGATGATATATAATGAAGGATCGGTTTTTGCAAATTGGCCTTTCGCCGTCAAGCGGCATCAGTTTTGCTGCTTCAGAGCGCCAACAACGAGGGGAGTCGAGGCCTCGCGCAGGCTAAGCACGGAGCAACTTATGCGCTTGCGACATCCTAACTGATGAAACTGCTTTCAGCTATCACTTTGTCAAATCTTAAGAACTCATAAAGACTGATGAGGCCTAAAGGAGGACTAGAACCTAATGAATCTAGTTAACAGAAATGACCTCTAAAGACCTCTAGGCACCTGGCACACAAAAAAACACAACATACCATACCCGAGCTAGAATCGGGGCGCCGCGGTGGTGGAGAAGCGCTATGGTAAAGCGACAATAACGTTGACTACGGTGGTGGCGAGCAGAGAAGATCTCTTGCTTCGGTCGGTGAGCTCGGCGTCGCGGCGAGGCTTCAGGACTGGGAGGAATGGTGCGGTGAAGGCGAAAATGGCTATTCGCGGTTTAAAACGGTCCGTCGCGGCGTGCGGCGAGTTCCGGCCGCGGCGTCGCAGTTCACGTCAGCGGCGTGGTCAACTGACGACGTCGCTGACGTCGAATCACGTCGCGGCGTGGCGAGGAGGACCGTGACGCGGCGGTAAATCCCGCGTCGCGGCGGTAAATAACTTCAAAAGCGGCGTGTGATTGGAAATCTCACGTCAGCGGCGTATGGTGAAAGAGTGATATTTTGACGTCATGACGTGGCGAGAGAGGATACCAGATGGTTTAATGCGATAACGCACCTCGATTTAAGAGAACTCTCCATGTATAAACTTTCCCGCGGCGTTGGCACTCTGCGACTATGCATCTCGCGTTCGAGTCAAAGTGGGTCAGCGAGGCACGCGTGTAACAAAGCCTTGAACCAGAAATCGCTGAAATAACAATTAACTTGGAATGAAAGGTGAAAAACACTTGGGTTGCATCTAAAAGCGCTCTATGTTTAATGTCGTTAGCTAAGGCAATCACGGATCTAAACGACCAGCGTGGCGGGAGTGCTGCACTCACCTGTATCTACTCGTTTCTGGTGAGGTGGGTGAAATATTAACCCCGATCATCCGCCACGTCTTCGGTGTCGTTGCGTGCGGTCATAGGCTATCCACGAAGTTTTTAGCATCATCTTGCCAAACCGTGTAATGAAGTTCTGCGAGATATCTTCATTGGATATCATCACGGGTGCTTGGTGGGTTGGAAAACATATGGAAGTGATCTGTTCATGGTCTTAGTTTGAGTTCACCTTCTTGCACATTGATCTGAGCTTTTCCTGTGGCTAGGAAAGGTCTACCAAGTATGATGGGGACCAAATCGTCCTCCTCCATGTCCAGAATGACAAAGTCTGCTGGAAGGGCTTGAACTTGCCAGCTTTACTAGCATTTTTTGAGCTAACCTCGAGGGTGTGAGGCAGGACCTGCTCAGCAAGTTGTGGCTGGGTTGTGGTGATTGGTTTCTCCCGGCCCCAGCCTTTTAAACATCGGCAATGGCGTCGAGTTTATGCTTTGAGCTCCCCCGAGTCCCTGAGCTTTTTCGGATACCGGTTCCCCATAGAGGCAGTATAAATTTACCGGATCTTGAAGTTTGGAAGCTTCTTTTGCGGGATGCTTGCATTCCTCGAGTTAAGGCAACAGACCCATAACTCTTGAAATTTCTTCTTACTTGCGGGTCTTGTGAATTTCATAACCAGCATATTCTCTAATGCCCCAAAATGGTATATTAATATCGTTTCTGAAGATGTCGAAAACTTTCTTGAACTCTTCTCCAATTTTCACTTTCTTCAACCTACGAGGTACGGGATTGGTATACCAGGTTCTTTGTTTTTAATACCATTTTCTCGGTTTCTTCCTGGCACTATTATCTGTAGCGCCCTCACATCGTGGTTGCTCGTTTTTCATCCCCGGTCGGTCGGGATACTTTGAGTCTTTTATCATGATTTTCAGTTCTCTTTACAGCAGCTGTGACTCTGAGATTTCCAATAACCATCGCAGTGATGACCTTGAGTACTCTTTTCCTTCTCCTCTAGGGTTTTACCTCGGACTTGCTTGGCAATGATCGGTGCTTTTACGCTAACGGATTGGCCCGTTTGCCCCATTTGAATCTAAATTTCTCAAGCTGTGCCTCTTGATTGTTCCAGATTGGGTTTACTGTTGTGCATGTTAGCCTTAGTCTCTGTTCATGAGCGCGAATGCGAGACCAACATCTGTGCTAGAGCTTGCTCTAAATCCAGCTTCTTTTTAGGGGGTGGTTCATTAGCTTGGTTTGATGGCATATTGTTTTGATGTTTATCATGCCATACATGGTTATTACATTGATTGGTTAGTTGTCGCCACCCTTGGCCTTGATTTTGATTAAGTGGTTGTTGCACTCGCTGGACCTTCTTCTTTTTGACGATTGATTCAGTTAAATCTCGACCACGTCTTGGGCTTGCTCCTTTGTAGGGTTTCACGTACGACATTCTCACGCTCACTATCTTGTCCTCAGAATTGCAACTTCCGTGGGTGGGTCACACGTATAGCATGTTTGTTCCTAACGCCTATTTATTTGTTGTCCCGGTGAACCACCGTTACGGTTATTGGACACAGTGCTCTGTACCTTACCAGTGTTTGCGGGTGGCAGCCTTCTCTCTAGGTATGATTATGTGTTGGTTGCGACGTCTTGTATGTCTCGCCTGATGCATGGTTTTCTTCATCAATGATCCTCGGTGAGGCATCTATCATTGTTCGGGTTGTCTTTCTCGGACAAATTGTAGAGAAGGTGTGGACTTGCATCCATCCCGGTTGTAGTCGGTGGTGAGGACGCCATGATAATTCATGGAACTGTCCCATTACCTGCGGAGTTCTCCTCTGTTGGCGAGCGTATTGATCTCGCACACGAGTTGTGCAATCTTGAAAGTGGAAAGAACTTAGTCGAAACTTTTGTACTAACTTCGTTCCATGTAGTAATAGAGTGGTGGTGACTAGTTAGCCAATGCTTGGCTATCCACGGGTGAGTGGGAATAACGCAGCGATCTTACGGGACTTCTTGAGTGACTAAATTATGACTGATGTTCATGACTTGGGGAAGTTAGTCAAATGCATCGGTGGGTTCTCATGGGGGTGATCCATGAACATGTATTACGACATTGTCTGTAATAAACTTCAATTAAAAATTGTTGCTGATGTGACGTTGATATTTAACAAACATTGTTGGAGAAGTAGAAACGAATATCTAATAGCATATACGGATCAATAAGCTATATAGACTAGCCCCTAGGCGCTTGATTTCTGATTCAAACTCTCTGTGATTGAAGTTTCTTTCCACGCCCATCTTGTTCTTGATGTTTTCCATGACTATTAGGTTCTACTACTGTTACGTTCTCTGTTCGGGCGCGATGTAAGAAGTCTTTAGCTCGGATCTTCTGATATTGTTATTCGGTTTCTTTGTCGCATGTACTCACTAAAAGCACAGGCCTTTCTGATAACACACCAACTAACGAAACCCGATTACGGTACTTACATAAATAACAAAATAAAGAAGAGACCAGAATATTATACATATGCCTTTTTCTCTATATCAAATTAAACCTTTCCCGACGGCATAACGACGGTGGCATGATTGGCGTAAATGTCACGCTATGTCGCAAGTGCACTCGTGCCTCAAGTAATATAGTGTACTGAGTATGCAGTATCGATCCCACGGGGAAAGATGAATTGACTATAGAGATTACGCTTTTAGACAATATGAATAAATGATTCAAGAAATTTAAGTACTAGCGTAACTAAGCTATTGGTTTGGTGAATTGATAATGTGAAACTGGGTTAATCTCCCCCTGTCACATTAAGGTAGATTATTATCTACAAAGATCTTATTGTCAGTTATTTATCACATATAATGGCGAGGAGTAGATCACACTACGAGATATCCTCTCTCGAGGTATATTAGCACTATTCCACGTGAATAGTCAGAGGCCGCGCTTCTATCTCGACTCGGTATGAAATACTTAATATTCGGCTGAAACCACCTTCGGGTCGGAATATCCTCCTGTGCGAATCGGCTAAAGGCTACTCTACCAGTCCACAGACCACCCTACGTCTCTGAATCTCGGATCTTCGGTGTAAGTATTATGTTAATATTAACTGAATCCATATTATAATTAACATGCGGTATAGAGCGAGATGTATGATAAATTAACAACAATTGATTAACATGAGGACCAAATTCACGTCATTATTCTTTGTGTGGGGTTGATGTAACCACAGAAATGAGTTTAGAACATCATGAAAGAAAGAAACAAAACATGTAATGTGAAGAACATCCTCATGTGATCCAAAAATAAATCAAAACAATGAGAAAAACCCGATACAAAAGAAGTCAGGAGATCTTGAAGTACGTGTTGCGGGTTCTCAATTATCTGTATACGTTCTTGATCACCCAAAATCCAAGGCCCCACATGTTTTAATGATGAGATGCGGTGCAGGCTGACGTCGCGGCGTGGTGGCGATCGCGACATTGGCGTATCATTGGCAGTCGACGTGGGCCATTGATTTGACTTACGCATTTGTTGGCCCCAGCGTCGTGACTTGGTGGCGTCGCGGCGTGGAGGAAAGACGTCGCTGACGTGGCGGTGACTTCCTTGCATCACTCCTCATTTCTGTCAAATGGCTTCCCGAGAAGTTGTTAACCGCCTCATCATGCACGTATTCCAAATGAAACTAAATAAAATCTAACACTAAAAATTATATAAATAATGCCAAATCAGCATGAAAATGCAAGCGAGTATAATCAGTGTTTAAGCACTCATCGACCATCGAACTTAAGAACCCATGACCGCCTTTCTACTTAAGCTATATCCCGATTCCACATCCTTTTTGGTTGGATTTCTAATGAAGGATCAGTCGCCATAAAGTTAGCTAGAGTTTGCCTTGATTGATTTATGTGAAATAGACGGAGTGAACTCGACCATGAGATGACCTGTTATCAGGTGATTGGGAAGTGGGATTAACATTTATTTCATCAATTCTTTGAGACCACATACACACTTGAGACTTGATCAAGCAATGTCTCAATTTGTACACATGCAAAGTATAGGCAGAGTGACTTTCAATGATTATCTGTATACATTGAATTTAGGACTCTCAAATAGTAACTTGATCTGCTCATGGTCTTCAACATTATTTTGTGCTAGAAACATCTACTCAGACTTTCTTTTAATAGATAGAGTTTGAGTGGTTGACCCTTCAACGGTGGCATTAAAACAGGGGGTTTAGAAAGGTAACCTTTTATCCCATCAAAAGCTATCTGGTGTTGTTTCTCCTATTTAAACTCTTCGATTCTATAACAACTTTATTAGGTCGAGAGAATGCCTTAGATCTTCTGCATATATTCAGACTCTCAGTTCTCCTTAAACAGTTCACTTAACCCATGGACTTCTAAAGTTCTTTCTTATTTTGAGGAGCCTTGGCTTTATTTTGATCGACTTCCATTCTTCTTTGGTGCACCAAAAACCCTAGAAAATTTCCGTCTTGAACTCAAAATACACGTTTGAGTGGATTGAGTTTCAGTTAATGAAGTCTCATCCTTTCAAAACTTTTCCTTAAATGATTCACATATTGCGTATGTAACTCTTAGATTTGGCTTGTATCTGTGATATAAATCTCCATGTGGTGGCTAACATATCATGAAATATGTGATAATTCATTATTTTACAGTGAAGTCGACTATCGTGTCACGACCAACCAGGCATTACATACATGTCTTTGAGTGTGACATTTAAATCGCCAAAGTCTACACAAACTCTCAGTTTCTATTATTTTTCATCATAGGGACAATATTTGCTAGGCACATGCCATAGATCTTTATGATTGCAGCGCCCAAAGCTTCTCGATCTCTTAACACCTTGACTACCCTCCTTGGACGTGCTGAGTGGTTGTTGAAAGGGGTGAAATTTCGGCTTGATAGGCAAGTGGTGTTCCTTCAAGCTTCTATCCAATCCTAGAATCTCGTCATAATTCCAAGCAAAGCGTTCTTTGAATTCCTATAGTGATGCAATAATCCACTATTTTGAGTGAGAGGAAAGCAGTTTCTTCTCAGATAATCTGGCTCTTCCAGCAATGTCTGAGATTCTGCTTCCTATCATAGGGTGATGAACTTAAGGTTGCGTCATCTTGAGACTAGGAGGGCTTGCTCCGAATCCTCCATATATATTTCTTCATTTTTCTTCATATTGCATCATCTTTAAAAAATTATCTAAGCCCCTTTGAGGTATTACGGTAGTGCTTCTTGTAAATCCTTTCCCTGATCTACTACACTTTCATTTTTTGAATATGGCAATTGCATGCTACTTTTTCTTCTTGAGGTAGACTAGTGTCATCAATCCTTGACAGTTGTTTACTCTTAAACATAAAGACATGATTGTAGTCACCTTTAGGAGTTTGGCAACCTCCTTTCGGATTTTCATAAAACCCTTTGAGTTCATATATGCTTTTCTTAGGATCTCATATTTCCTTCTACTACTGAACTTGATAGGACCGAATTCTTGATCATAATACCTAGATTCCACTAGATCTGTAAATATGAGGAGTGCATCTACCTCACCGCCCACTTCATTGCCTTTCCAAAGCAGTGAATGATGAAGAGGGGTGGCCACACGGTTGACATGAATCCAGTCCCTCCCTAACAAAATGTTGTAATTTGCAATAAAGTCTATCACAAAAAAAAAAAAAAATCAAGATAGTGCATTTTTGTTGCTAATGGTGATATCACAGGTAGTGCTCCCGAGTGTTTGAATACTTCTCAGATAAAAGCGAATCTGACACTCTATTTCTATCAAATCACTAATGCTCCTTCCGGAGCTCTCAGCCTATAATGGCATTACATTTATCTTGATCCATCATCTATGAATGCCTTTAATATTGGTTGCCACTGAGGATGAGCTTCTCTTACATACAAGGCTTTATATGCCTCGTCATTTCTATAGAGGGTTTCTCATATCACCTTCTGAGGTTTGCATTCTTCAGAGGATTCTATGGTAACTCCACCATGGCCCACATCTTCCTCTATGGTTGGGTGTTTCCCTTCTACCTCTACTAGGTCTTCATCTATCTTTTTTGACTTGAAAATAGTTCGCAATGTTAGAGAAACAGTAGAACAATTTAAAGAAATTGGGATTTCACCTATCATTAAGGCTTTTGAGTCCGTCAGCTACATCTACCTTATTGACGGCTCAATTTCCTCAGTAATTAGCTTTGTTTTTTCCCAACTGGGAACCATTCATTCTTTGCTTTCTCTAATGCCATGGCATCTTCCTTTTGGATTTCCATGGAATTTTATAATGGGTGCCAGCCATTAAACATGCTTTGCCTCTGCATCCTTCTCTTACGGGTGCAGGACTGACCTTTGGGGAATTTTTGTAATATACCACATGCCTGTACAACCCGGGGCCACGGAGGAATGATACACCTCACAAGATTTTCCTTCTCTGCAACCTCTTCCCTAGGAGAACTAGGCCTACCTCTTGGAAAAACAGGTATGGATGGAGGCTTATAATATCTTCTCCCTACATATGAAAAGTGAAGTTGATCTCATAAGTGAACATCATTTTGTACCTTGAAATGAGGTCCACCTTTTAAACATAAGCTAAGGGATAAACATGTCTTTCCCTGCCTTTCAGCAGAGGTGACTTCCTCTGATCTGAAACTGGGAATGAACTTACCCCTCGGGGAAAAAGCTATTTTTCTTGAGAAACATTCTCTAAACCTGCCTACATCATTCTCCATGGAAATGAACTACTCCCAAGGAGGTGGTGCCTCTACAGCCTTTTCTCTAGGAGGGAATGAATTCTTCTAAGGAATTTGTGCCTTTTTGGTGAAGAAAGTTCCTTTCATGGAGAATCGGTTATCTTTGCTATTCCTACGTATCTTTATTAGACTCTATGATGGAGGATCCCCAAACTGTGCATTCCTTTTCAACCTATCAACACGAACCATATAATCCCCAGGGACCCATACCTTTCTTAGAGAGATTTTTCCCTCCTTCTTGGATTACAATGTTGCTCTTGATGAATATAGTAATGTGTGACCCACTTTGGTAGGAAGGATCTCATCAATGCAGTCTCTTTTTATCGGGAACTTGAGTATCCCTTTATTGATGTTGTCTGTATGACATTTACGAAACCCTGCATACATTGTGACATGATTCACTTCAGATTTTGGTGCCCATAATAAGCCTTTTCACCTTAGTTTGTCCTTATTGGGATCCTGATGGGTGCTGGGAAGTAATGATTACCTTTCACCAAGAAATCAAATATTTTCCTCGATTTTCCTTACCTCAAAAGTATATTAGACTTATGTATCAACAATTTGTGCCTTATTACATTAGTTTTTACCAAAGAGCACATGTGAATGTCCACATGATAAGATGAATTTTCATGTTATTTCTTGGTTCACCTCTTGACAATAGGTTCCCATGGACTTCTCCCTCCGATAACTTTCTTTCTTTAGCAGTTCTTCATATTCTATCACCTTAGCTGCAAGTTCATAAAATTCTTTAAATTCCACACCTTAGAATTTCTTATGCTGATGTCAGGCCAGCTGGGGTACATTTTCCGATACTCTGTCTCACGGAAGATGGATCTTGCATCCCATTTTTCATCTTCTTGGCTTGAAATAAACAAATTAGCGGTCTCCCATTCTTTGTGATCACTTTGGACAATGATGCACACTTACGGGCTGACCACTGAAGAGTGAGTGTGGAGTTTGTCTTTTTCATTTTCCTACAGCTTGCTGTGTGAAGTTCCTTGATAATGTTGCATACCAGTGATATTTACCCACGCATTGCGAGTTGAAGCATTGCAAGCGAAATGATATAAATTCTCATAGTTAGCTAACTCGCTGGTGAATCTAGCAACACGTTCAAGGTGGATTGGCCATCTTCTCTGAAACAGAAAGGAGAAATCAGGGGATCTTGTACCCCCTTGGGTAGGGTTTCCTTATCTATCATCTGCAGATAAGTTTATGAACCAGGTGACTGAACTGGCAGAGGCACAGCCCATATAATCCTTGTACCTCACGATTGCCTAATCACAGTGCTGCTTGTTGGTTGCACAAAAAATTCTTGAGGAACTTGTTAAACTTCTGAGACACGAGGAACTTGATGAACTTTAAGATTTGAGACTTGTTGTACTATTGTCCCCATTTGTCATTTTACGCTCCCCTCCTGGTGGTTGTATGATGCTTCTCGGGCTCATTTGAAAGAAAATTCTCTATATACTCTAGGTTGTGTAATTGGATTAGTCTAAGCAAACATCCTCTAAGGGGTTGTGGTTCTAGCTGCATTAGGTCTTTCCCCTGCTAAGTTCTCCAGAGTACCTCCCTCTCTCTTATGGGGAGGAAGGTATCTAACCTCTTCCTACATAGGTAAGTCATGAAATTACAGCTCTATGAGTTATGAGTCTTTTGCATGAAGTACATTATAAAATTGTCTTTGAGGCTTAGAAGCAACTTCTTACCTTGTTTGCTTCTTCTCTAATGCTATTTCTTTATTATATTGTTGATCATAACCACTCGATGGCTCTTTATTTCTTGCATGAAAGCCTGAAATTCATTAGAATTATTAGAGAAAAGAATAGACAAGTCCACATTACCTATGCCTCTTCCTTCCACTTGTTCAATTAGGTTGTTAGATGGATTCCCCTATTGTCGGACTGGAGAAGTCATCAAATTCATTATCTATTCAACCAAGGCTGGAACTCTTCCTTCCTGTGTTGCTTCTGCAGCATCAAATCTTGAGTCCGGAGACTCAACATTTGTCTTACTCCTCAATTTTAGTGGCATTCTTCATAAAATTGTGTGTCCCACCGTGGAATATGCACAACTGAACATATAAAACAAAAATATGTATTAATGTTCCACAAAGATGTGTCCCACCAGGCATGCCAAAAATATGTTTATGTTTGATTTGGTCCAGAACATACAAAAGCATGAGAATTGGTGAATGCGCAGGCATGCCAGAATTTACAGTATTTCCAAACTGAAATTGTGCCAAAATCTAACTTCTACTCAAGCAAAAACTGGATTCCCTAGTTCCCTTGACAGTTCCCTAGAATCTAAGTGGAAAATGATTTGAAAATTAGACTGATTGAAAGTTGAGTTAAAAACTGTATGGATTAATTGGCTGATAACAAATTTATCATCAGATCGAGAATGACATATTGAAACTATAAAGCTTCAAGTAATAGATGCTTGTAAGGAAAACATGTAATCTGTATTCAAAGATTTGGAAAATACGCTTATGAACTAGTAGAAACATAAGATAAATGTTGAAATGCTATGTTTGTGAGTGTCGACATGATTGATTTTACTATCCTTGCTCCTCGTTTAGTCTTCCTTTATAAGCATTCTAAATAACTGTTTCATCCTACCTTCTCCAATAACTGCTCACGTACACACTAGAGTCTTGTTCTCAAAGTAATTTATCCACTAACAATTTGTTCTCCAAGTCATTTATCAATTAACAATAACTTTTCACGTTCTGCCATGTCATGACTTGGGTTGGAGAAAAAGTCCCCTCCACTTGCTTTTGAGACAAGGTCTCACCATTATGAGCTGATCATTTTGACAAATTGAAAATTTCTAGAAATGTCATCAACCCTTCTGGCCGATTATCATGGACTGGTTTCTCGAATGGTTTCGCTCGGTTTAGGCTTGATTCGACCTATTTACTACCATTTGAACCGAATAATTATTCAAATACCATTTGAACCCAAAAATTCATTTTTAATGTAAACAATATCAAATATGAGACACATAAATTTGTACATATGATACTTGTATACGAATTGTAGAAATAAAAAATCATAATGTCCAAGACCTCTAATATATCATTTTACTCTTAAGAGATATTACAACATAGAATTCTATCATGAAATACTTTATTGAGAGATTTAGGTTATGCTTTGTTTCTAATATATCATTTTACTCTTGGAAAATATAAGGGAATGAATATAGAAAGAAAAGAAAAAAATGAAGAAAGTAAAAATAGAATTAAATATCACATTATTTGAAAAATTAGTGCCAGAAACCAAGGGTAAATCTTTTGATTTAAAAAAAATATTCGAGCAACATTTCAACAAATCTTAGATAAGACCTAGTAAATCTAGTAGGAGATGGTACTACATATATGATACCTTATTATTTAAATCATATAAATATAATTTCCAATTTTGGTTTTCAAAATTATTCTTTAAATCAATTTATGAAAATAAGTTTTTTTGTTTATTATTTGTAAAGCTAAATTATATATATATTTGTTGTCTTCTATTTCTGAGTCTTAATTGTCGGAGCATTAATCCTATCGTGTTAAGATTCCGTAAAACAGCACCGACAAGCAGGCCGGCTGCCTCTCCAATGCTTGCTGTGACTTTCAAGAAATGTGAGAGTAGCAAAAATATCCGTTTTCGCAGCCCCTCTTACCTGTTGTGATCCCTCCTTACTTATGAAGGAGGAGGATGATCCACTTTTTATGGAAAGTAGGTGATTGGTTTCCGAAATGGAAGGGAGGAGGGCGCTTCATTTACGCGTCAACCGTTTTTCCTTTTGGATAGCCAAGTCATCCGAATCTTCCGCCTCAAGGATCATTTGATCATCCTAAGGGCAGTTACGTAAGTGATTCGTGGGAGGATGTGTTCTCGAGTTGCGAGGGACCAGCCGGGAAATATCATTGACCGGGCCTCTTAAAGACGACACTAGAAAAGGATGTGCCCGCAATAAATCTTGGGGAGGCTTTTGGCTGTGATCGATAGTCTTTACGAGCTCCGGCCGGGCCTGGTTCAAACTGAGGATACTTAGGCCTCCTATGGCTTTGATCCGTCCGCCTTTTGAATAGGTGTTGGGCCAAACTATCAGACCCACCACATGCCCTTTTTCTCGGGCTTGAGATCGGGCTTTCCTCACTGAAAATACTATATTTCGACACGCTTGTTGCCAACGGACTGTTAATGCTTGTGTGTTCTAAACGCAAGCTCGGGGTTTTCTATTTTGGTAACGCACGCACGCGGTTGGGGTTTCAAAGGTTCGTGAACCCTATAAAATACTGTGGTAATGGATTCTTTCGCTACTAGCCGGCTTAAGCTCACGGGTATGTATTGCCAGATAATCACTGCAAGCTACCGCACTGCTTTTCCGATTGCTCCGGGTCAATGTGATATTGACAGGGTCGACCAGGCTGAACGCTACTGATCATGCTAATTTGCATTCTCGAGGGATATTTTCAAGTCTTATACGCCCCCTTATACGCTCTTTCGCTGTATTGTCAAAGACGTCAGCGTACACTGGCTTGCACTCCGTGGTCGGGCTTTTTTTTCATATCTTCTTCTTAGCCTCTTCGACTTTTTCATTTCAGCAGTTCCACTTCTTCTTAGGCTTAGTTTAATCGCTGAAGTATGCTCGTCAGGTTATCATTGTGTAATTATGAATGCCTTTATGTAATTAAAGAATTGTGTTTTGGAATTTTTGCATTTGCTCACCTTATTTTTCTCTCATACTCACAACCGTCAAAGAATGTGGACTAATTCCTCGGGATGCGGTTGTTCGATGAACGTATCGGGGATCGCCCTTATGATTCCTAACTGGACCTAGCTTGGTTGTTTGGCCTGTCCATTGGAAAGGCACAAGGGCCCTAGCCTGGGGCCCACTTAACCCGCCCACACCTGCTTACATCGTGTTCCCATGCGAAGCTGCCGCCAGATTCAAACATTTTGGAGAGGCGATGAGTCAGCGGTGCATTTAATGCACCGGCAGACTCTAGATGCCTGATACTTAGGGAGTCATAATTGGATCCCACCTGCTCCCATCGTGTTTACCCCATTTTCTTGTTTCCCTTCCGCTCAAGAACTTCACACGATAATTCGTCAGAGTATCGCTTTCTGTTTTTCATGGATCGGCCTCTTACATTTTGCTTTCTTCTATCTTCCGTGTAAGCCTTGTTTTGCCTGGTACAAGTAGATTCCAGCTTGTTCGTATGTTTTCGGCGACAAAGATCGTAGGAGGGTGTTTTGAGGACATGCTAGAACTCGGACTAGGGATTTCCCCGGGTCTCAGAGGTTCATGTGCATCTTCGCTCCTTTTACCACCTGCATACGGTACGGAACTCCATTCCCTTTCCGTCAGCTTTGTCATTCTGTCAAGCCAGTATGGCGAGAGGTCAAGAAGAGACTTCCACTAGTCAGGCTAGGCGCAGAAGAGGGCCTAGCCGAGATACGCCTTCTGCAAGCAGCATCATCTCTTATCTATCCATGGAGGAGTTGAGGTCTTATTGTCAAATCCCTAGCAATATCGATTTTGAGTTGCCTGACGGTCCGGCCGAACCCACTATCGAGGAGGAAGACAGCCAGAGTGTATTTCACCCTGGAACAAATTATACCGGGCTTCGCTCTCCCATTTCATCTCCTCGTAGCAATTTACACTTTTCCGAGGTCTTCGCTTTATCCATTAGAATGCCATTCGATCCCGGGACGGTGCGCTGCGGTCAACCCTCCTTTACCAACCTGACATTTCATCAAGTAGAGGCATGCTTCATCTATACCTAAGTCGGGACACGTGAGGTCTGCTATCCATGCTCACCAGAGCCCCGCCACCGCCATTGGCTTCTCCCGACTCGGGCCAAGACCAAGGCGCGGGCGGCGTGATCTGCTGGGAGGGACCTGTACGAGACCCAGTTCCCCTCACCCGCTTCGCTCAACCAATCAATGTCATCTCGCATGTGTTCAAGTTGTAGGATCTGGATGTCGGTGCATTTTTACACGTCTATCCTTTACGTTGGCGAATTTTATTATTATATTTTTTTTTGTATAGGGAAAAGCCGAAGGGGTCGATTGGTAAAGTGGGTGGAGAAAGCTAGTTTTAAGAAAATTCAAAAGTCAAGTAGAGATTTCTCGAGCGGGAATCTGCAGATCACAAAATTCTTAACTACGAGGAATTGAGAGTCAGCCGCAATCCATCTCCCTATATTATTCCAGTTATTACACGCCTTCTTCCCTCAAAAATAGTGGAGGGAGAGAATTACGTTATTCCGATCTCGAATTTAGCTCTGGCAAATTGGCTCAGCCAAGACTTCCGACCGAGACAATGGTCGAACTCCGGTGATTAAGACTGCCCGAGCAACCTTCTTTAGCTAGGGAGGATTCCGACATTATCCCTTAAGCATCTAAGGAGGACGATAGGGGTAGTCAAGCTTCGAAAGGTCTCCCTCGCGAAAAAGGTTCCTGTCCCGCCCCAAGCATCTAAGGCTATGCAAGTGCTCGAACGACCAAAGACACCTAGAGCGAGGGTGGAAGATTTTGTCCCTTGAGTTCCCCCAATACCTAACCGTCCCCCTGCTAGGGAAGAGGAAGATGAGGGAGGACGTAGATGGTCGGGACCTCGTTTCATAACTTAGGCGCATGGAAGCATAAACGAGGTGCCACTTAATAAGCCGACCGATGCTACTCCCGAGGTGATCACGAGGCTACTAACAACCAATCATGAGTTCTGATGTGCAAAGGAGTAGTCGCTTCTCTGACTTGCCCGAGATGGCTTTCATGGTTTCTCGAGACTGCCTTCAAGGATTTAGAGAGGTCTCTCTAACTCATAAAGTGAGGGTCGTGAGAACATTCCCTGAGCATATCATAGCCTACGTGACAAGGCCATATCTACCCTGCCGGGCGTAGTGTGTCGTTGCTTCCCGACCGCCATCGTTGAATTCTTACATTCCTCCAAAGGCCGTGATCCCCCATAGAGGAAGCATCGGCCCGGGCCGTATGCGCCCAAGAGATTACCAATCGTCAGGTCAGCTTAACCGGAGAATTCCCACGCCCATATGCATCAACCGTATCCTGACTTCTTCCTGATGCCCTGTAGGCCAGGCGTCGAGGGAAGCGGCTTAAGAATATGTCAGCTCCGCCCCCGCCTATGCTTGTGTGGCGACGAACCCGCTGTGTGGTCAAGACGGCATGCTAATACGTAATCAGAATCTCTCGCTCTGGGGATCATGGCTAGTATGTTTACAAATGATACGCACCGGCTTCAATATCATTTCCAAGTAATCGTTTATTCTAATGCTATTTTCAAGGTGCTATTACGACTATCCGGAACATGACTTATCAACAGAGTTCCAAATTTCACTGAGGGACGCGAGAGGTTGCGGCTCTACTCTCAATCGGTCGTTTATGACCACAAGGCGCTAAATGCTTCTTTAGCTGAAATGGAGTCGAGCTCCGAGCGTTGGGAGAAGGAGGCCAAAGAAGGGGTTGAAAAGCTAGCTGGAGCGGAGGCAGAGAGAGATGTTGCTCGCTACGAAGCCTCGATGGCTCGTATGGATGCCTATGCGGCGGAGAGTGCTGGGGCGAAGGTGGAGTCCGAGTTGGCTAGGGTAAAAAATGCCCTAGCTGTTGTAGAAGAGGCTAGGCAGAAGGCAAAAGACAAGGCTAACCGTCTGGCCGTCGAGCGAGTCTATCTGCTTCTAGAGCTTGGGACTAGTAAAGACGAAGTGTATGCTCTCCAGGCACAGGCCCTTAAAGAGAAAAAAAGGCCTCTGGACAGAAGCCACTATAGCAGTGGCTTTGATGTGATTTTCAACTATGGTTATGGTTGTTGTGCTTTCGCACATAATATTTGTGGAAGCCAACCCATGTTCTAGAAGGGATGCTAGACACGTCTAAGCCATTATCCCCGGAGTTTTTTGTCAACCCTCGATGCCCCCCGAGTGTCGCCTTGCCGGCTCGCGACCATATCGATGTCATTCCGGTGAAGCGATGAATTGTACAGAGAGGAGGCTCCTCGACGTAGCCTCCTCGAGATGGATATTACCAGGCGCGAGCATCTCTCACCGCCGAGGTCAAAT
Organism: Tetrastigma voinierianum; assembly: GCA_016808115.1. NCBI lineage: Eukaryota > Viridiplantae > Streptophyta > Magnoliopsida > Vitales > Vitaceae > Tetrastigma > Tetrastigma voinierianum. The sequence goes on from JAEQBH010006166.1 coordinate 152,357, forward strand.
GAGTAATGAGCCTGATTTTTTCGCTTAGAATAATTGAGGAGAGTGAGGAACCAGATGTCTCTGGCGGGAGCTAGGGGTTGTATTTTTCCGTTGCTCACTAAGCCTGGTTCCTTCTCTAATGTTATGTATCCCCTATTTTTGTTATTTTGTAACCGAGTTCCATGAAGCATGTGTTGTTTGTGAATTTGATGTTGTTGCTTTCTCTTTGACGAATCTCGTAATTTAGTTCATTTAGCCGGATAGGCAAAGATGTAACTTGAGCAAGACATTGGTTAGGTCTAGACTTAACACTGCAGATAAGGTTCATTCGTCGCTACGCCTCCACCGAGCTTCCTAACGACCCAACTAGCATCAACCATACCGCCTAGACATCAACCTTGCAATTCTGACTTTATGATGAACCGTACCAAGAATCAACCATGCCGCCTCTGTAAGACATCAATCTTACCTGTGTTGCGTAATGAACCATTTGGCATCAACCATATCACAAGAGACATTAACCCATCTGGCCAGAAGTGAACCAACTGGGCATCAACCATACTGGGCCGATAGGACATTAACCTTACTCGGGCTTTGTAATGAACCAGTTAGGCATCAACCATACTGAGCCGATAGGACATCAACCTTACCCCGGGCTTTGTAATGAACCAACTGGGCATCAACCATACTCTCCGGCCGGTAGGACATCAACCTTACTCTAAGCCAGGAACAAATCCGGGCCAGCATCAACCACACCGGGCTTCTGCAGGCCTCGTAGACATCAACCTTACTCGCGCTTTGTAATGAAAAAACTGAGACGAGAACATGGTTAGAGATTGAATAATTCTTTATTGATAGTACCTTTTGAGGTGCATAACATTCCACATTCTAGGTACAGGTGTCCTGTCTAGTTTATTCACGTACATGATCCTATTCGTCATTGCGGTTATAATATACGATCCTCCCGCTTTTTCCTAATGACATCTGTGGTTCATGAAAACTTTCCTTAGACCAGGTCCCTACGAACATCTGCGGTGCAGGTTTCACGCGTCTGTTATATAGGTTTGCTAGCTTGCTGTGGTATGATGCTATTCGCATGCCCGCCGCTTCGTGAAGTTCGCTTCGCCATGCTCCAGTCTTTAATCACATATTCAAAGATTCGAATGCTTCGGGTGATATCATTTGTTGACATACCCGATTTCTATCGGGACTATAGCCCATCCCATAAGTGAGCGCTAAGGGGCATATACCTGTTGGTTTGTGGTTGTCGCTCAGAGGTCCAAACAGCACCTCTGTATTCGTCACCACGCCTCTACCAGTCTAATCTAGCTCTTGAAGGCGCTCAACAGGTCTTTATTGTGGTTTCGTTTCGCTATCGCTTCCGCGACACATAGGTGAAGTATAAATTTCATTTTCAACTCCCCGGCAAGCCTCGCATGCTCGCTATCAAATTGAGGCCCGTTGTCTGATACAATTGATCAAGGTATATCGAACCGGCAGACAATATTCTTCCAGATGAACTAAGTGACATCCTTATCTTTAATTGATGCAAAAGCCTCGACCTCTATCTACTTGCTGAAATAATCAGTGTTAACCAACAATAATTTTTTCTGAGCCAGGGTGGTAGGGAGCGGCCCGACTATGTCAATTCCCACTAAGCCAGCGCCAAGGGCTCGTGGATGGGAAATTGTCCCGAAAGGCTAGATCTCAAGACAGCGGCTCGCCGCTAGCATCGGCCACACTTTCAGACATCGCACTGCGCCAAGTAGATCTCATGGTTAGCCAATAATACCCCTGAGTGTGGGCTTTGTGTGCCAATGTTCTGACGCCTAGATGATTACCACATATCCCTTAATGTAATTCAACTAATACATAATGTCCTTTGCTCTCCGGGTAGTTAAGAATTTTGTGTAAGGGACCGCCGTGACTCTTAAAACAAATGTTCATTAACCAAAGAGAATCCGGCCGATCGGATTCGATCTCATGGAGCTTTGTCCCTTTCGCTCAGAGTTCTCCCGTGTTAATATATCATTGTACCATGGGTCCATCCAAGAAGGAGACCTCGCCCAATCGAATTTACCTAGTAGTGATAATCAAGAACTGGGCCGATAATAGACGGCAGAAACACTGCTTCTCACTATCGAAAAGAGATAGCATACTAAGGCCAAGGTGTCCGCTTTCTCATCATAGTCCTCGGGGATGTGTTCGAAGCCTAAGATGAAAAGCCGCCCAAGTGTTGCTTTTGAACCAGGATACATACTTTCCAATCGGGTCTCACACTCATATTCTTCGTTTACTCGCTCTACCACCCAAATCGAGAATCACTTCAAATCGGCTTCGTTTACCGACACTGTGAGCCGATAGTTCAATCTCCAGCCAGATGGCCTCATACTTGGATTCGCTGGCTGAGGCAATCAAGCCCAAATGGATCGCCCACTCAATCTTCTCCTCGGCCCGGAGACGGTTGCAAACCGATGCCAACACCGATTTGCTGAGATGCCCCGTCTATATTAAGGGTCCACCAGTTCAAGCTATCTAGGCTCATTTCGACTGGGGATCTCCTCGCTAGAAAATCCGCTTAACTTCTATCCTTTTTAGCCAATTCGCTTATATTGAATATCGAATCTTTACCTAATTCAATTACCTCTCTCGAGCCATCCTCCTGCACAAGTCAGCTTATGAATGTTCAAGAGGAGGTCGGCTAAAGACAATAACGGGTGTGTTTCGAAGTACGGGATGAGTTTAGTTAAGCAACGGGAGGGCCAATGCCTCCGCTTGTTATGGTCAGACGTTTCTACCGGGCCGGGCTAAGGACTTGCCTGACGAAAATACTAGTCTCTCGCTTTCTTATTCTCTATCTTCAATGTGGCAACACTCATCAGACATCTAAAATCGTGAATAAAGAGTGTTTCGCCGGCTTCAGGGCTAGCAAGGATTGGAGGTTATGCTAGATATTGTTTGATCGCTGTAAGGGCTTTATCACATTCCTTGTTCCATCCGGCCTGGTTGGCCCCCTTAAGGGTGACAAAGAACGACTTTAGACGGCTCAGAACTGAGATATGAACCGCCTAGCGAATTCAACCGCCAATCCCATTGCACCCCTTTCAAGTGGGGAGCTTGACCTTAAAATAGCTTTAAGTCGAAGGGTTGGCTTCTATCCTCCGAGTCACCATGAAACCTAAGCATCGGGCCCGCATTGACTAAGGCGCACTCAGGATCAGCTTCATACCGACCCAGAGTTCAAAAGCCTCATGTGTTTAGCATGGCTCATGCTCGACTTTACCAACATATCATCAATGTAAACTCATGGTTCTTCCTAGTAGTGACCAACATCTTGGTCACTAACCGATATGTTGCCTCGATATTCTTTAAGCCAAAAACATCACATTGTAGTTGCAACGTTCTACGCGGTGATGAATGTGCTTCCGCTGGCTGGACGACGGGTGTCAAGATATTCCAAGAAGGCATCCGTGAACGGCAAACACTCTACGCCTACGACGCGCTTCGCAATCTGGGGCTTATCCGTGGTAGAGAAAGTCGGGTTTTTCGTGCATGCCTCACTGAAATCAGTCCACACACACTTTCCATTTACCGCCTTTTTTCGGGACTACCACCACATTGGCCAACCATTCCGGGTACTTTATCTCCCTGATGAATCCTGCTTTTAAAAGACTATCCACTTCTGCCTGAATAACGATCCGGGTGGAAGCGCCTCACTTTCTGTCTAACCGGCCTAGTTGCAGGGATGATATTCAGTTTGTGAGAGGCATGTACTAGGGTTAACGCCGTCATATCCGAAAGTGAGTCTAGCGGAATACATCCATATTTTGAGCATAACTTGTCAGATTGCTCATTCCCATCGATATGAGGGAACCAGTATACGTGATTTATCTCATCGGTCGGCATATTATTCTAGGGGGTCCACGGCCAATCGCTCCATGTCCTCCTCCTGCTCTCTGTGAGGTGAGTCAGAATTTATTCTGCAAGGCTTAGTCCCGAGGTCGGATCAGGAGCTTTCGCTTTTCCTACAATTTCGTATCGATAATTAGTAGTACCGCCGAGCTACCAGTCACTACTTTCTTGTGAGTCACTGGCCGCACCTAGTCGTAGTTGATCATTTGATGGTAAGTCGAGGGCACGACTTTCATCGCATACAGCCAGGCTCGACCAACAATGGCATCAGACGGGCCCAGTCCTCAACATTCAAAATAAGACCTATCGACTACCTAGCCCCACCTGACCTGGAGAGCAATGTCGCCCATCGTTAATTATTAAGTTCATAAACTCAAAGATAGGTTCGCAGTTTAACTCAACTTGTCAAAAGAGATGTTCATCCGCCTGCGCGCGCAAGGTCAGTAATAAGCTCCGCCACGCTTTGTCAACTAGTACTGCGGCACATCAAAAATCGCTAATACATAAAGTAAGTAATGAGCATCGCGGTACGTAGTAATGACTTCGGACGGGTTGTCAGGGAAAAGGATATAGAGCTAATCGTCGGATCGCTTTGTCGCTATTCGGGATGCATGGTGTTCACCCGTCCGTCAGGCCGCCGCAATGTTCTCCTCTTTGGGCGCTAGATCGACACGATCGCCAACCCGCCACCTAGTACGTAGCTTACGCTGGTCGAGGTTCGTGGAAGCTTCATACTGGCCATTATTCTTTCAACCCCGGGGGCGGCTTCAAGTCCGCGGACCTTCTCCCGAACATATCTCCTGAGGCGGTTTAATTCTGATTAACCTTTCCACCAAAATTTCGTGCTCGACATCGGTCGTCTCATGCCCATTCGTGGTAATCACATCCGTAGACCGGTCAGGTCATAAGTGTGATCCGACCGAATCTGGTGTGGGCCATTCAAGTCGTAAGGATTCGACGAGAGGAAGGAGTCTCGTTGTAAGAGATGCTTAGGTAAACTCATGGGTTCCCCTTTTCTCCTCGACCGTTTCGGGAGGGCTTCCCCGACATTCTACTCCGCTCCTCTTTTTCAAACTCGTCCTTAGCTGAGAGCGGCTTGTCAGCTTCTGAAATGATCATCATGGTTTGAGAGGCTGCCCGGATATTGTCCTCCAACGTTGAATACTTCTCCATCCGTCTGTACATGTCACGCCCGAACCCACTATGCGGCATGACCGCTTTAATCACATCTCAAGCCTTCACCGGTTTGAAGTGTGAAACGTACACTAACCTTCCTCAGAATCCCGAATTTTGTCCAATTACCAAACACATACCAAAGAAAAGAACTTTCTAAATTCATCAATTCTCCAAATTCAAAATTTCATGTCGACAAAAATTACTTTGTAAATATCCAAATCTCACCATGAACGCCATATACAACTGCTCGTAATATAACAATATTTGGAATCTCCAAAATCCAACTATGTACTAATATAAAAAAAGAATGCTATTATCCAAGCGACTTTCTCAATTAACTTTCAAAATCCAACATTTCACATAAACAAAAACTTATTACCAACACGATCCAACATAAAGCTTCCTCTAATCAAATCCTCTAATTACGACGTATCCCCAACCTACCATCACTCATCGCGGAAATTAAAAATACCTAAAAATATGTCAACGAATGGGAGTGAGCTTAAAGCTCAATAAGAAATACTAATACATTTTCATGGATAAAAAAGTTTTCAATCATATAACAAATATGAGATGTTTTTTTATCAAACTTTATATTCAAAAATAAGTTGGAACATTAACAAAATTTACTTCAAAGCATTCTCACATCCATTTCAAATAAGTTTCATATCAATTGTGATCCAAACAATTTCATATCAAATTTCAATTCAAACACTTTCATATCAAGTCCAAAATCAAATACATTTCAAATATATTTTTCTTTGGTCATCAAATATCAATCAGGCTCACGCCATGTGGACTTTCAAACGGGTGGCTAGCCGCAAATTGCTCATCAACCAAACACTACTAAGACTAAGAACCTCTAACCGAAACCCCAGAGTCGTGTGGCTCAAATCAATTATGACTACACCAAGGAATGTAAAGGTCAACTATTATTCCCGTTGACAAATACCGAATAGTGTCAATTATTATCCCCGTTGACATAACCGAACTAACCAAAGTCAAATTTTTCATTCAAAAGTTCAAATTACAAAACATCATATCTCTACATTTTCTTTCGTAAACAAAACAAATCTCAAAAGTACAATCGTACAAAACTACTTTTTGATCAATGGATAATAAATAAATAAAAAAGTAAAACTTTCATAAACCAAGATTATATATAATTCAGCTTTAAAACAATTTTCTATCCTCAAATGAAGAAAACAAACAATTTTCTTTTAAAGATCCGCATTAATATCTCTAATCTCAAAGGAGTACTCAAAAAGCTCAATACCTAATCCAGCATCACCTCACGAAATATTTCTCCTAAAATAATAAGGAAGAAACTATCATCATTACTTATTTATTCTTAAAATCATAATTTGATATTCTTAACAATGATATTATGTTTAATTTTTTAACCATAATAATAAAGTTAATTGGTTTCAACATTTTATAAAATTTGTATTTATAAAGTTTATTCTATCAACATTATTTTTGTTCACTTCAAACATATTGACAACTGCTTAAATGATAACATTTGAATTAGGTAGTTTTACAAATTTTATAAAACTCATATTTCTTTCGATCTTATTTTAATAATTTATTTATTTTTATGCTCTAATCGTAACTAAATCTTAATAAAGAAATAATATTTATAATATTTTACAAATTATATTATTACACAATACTCATCTAGCCTTTACCTAATAATTATCATACTCGACAACAAGATATTACTGTATCTTATTTCCTATAATTTCTAAATAATTATTCTAATCATATTCTTATCTAATAAATTATCAATCCTTAATAAAATATTTACTTCCCAAAATACATATATCTTTAAATACTTATCAAATACATATATTTATACAAAATTCAGCTTTTTTCAAATTTATTTTATTTGTTTATTATTATTTTTTCAAAATTATCTTTAAATACTTTTTTTCATTCTCATACTAAAGAATTTAGTATGACACCACAAATTTTTATTTTATTTTATTTTTAAATAACGAAGTGTAATCTAAATCTAACTTTTCGCACATCTAAACCTGAGTTAAAATTAAAGAATCACATCAAATAAATCTATAAAAATAAAATAAGGAAGATCTTACCTAGAAAAATTTGTTCTTCAAACCCTAGATTCGAAAGCCGTACATCCTCTGGAATTCTACCAGCCAGAAAGAAATTCAAAGATGAATAGAAATGATTTTCTTTTCTTATTCCAATTTATATACCTAGGGTATCTATTAGTGGGAAATTACCTTTTACTCCCTCTTCCATTAAATTAATTAATTAATTAGGCTAATTGAATTATCATTATTATTTTTCCTAACTTATGCCTATAAAAATTCCTCACTATTATTATTTTCCCTAATTTATACCTATACAAATTTCTGTTATTATTATTTTCCCTAACTTATACCTATACAAATTCCTGTCATTATAATTTTCTCCTAACTTATACCTATACAAATTCCTAGGTGTTACAGTACAATTCCTCCATTGTTGCCGGTGGATCCAAAGATAGCGAGTGGAAGAATGGGGTGGTCGGCCCAAAGCTTCTTCGGAAATTCTGGAGGACTACATCCATACTGTACAAATCAATCTGTTGGACGACCTGTCTAAATCTTCTAGTGAAATCGCGGATGGATTCGTCCTTCCGCTTAAAGATGGCTCGCATGTAACTTATATCTCCCTCACGAACCGGTACGTGTACTGGAACAATGCAGTCCACAACTCGCTAAACGAAGCCGATAGATCTCCTCGAGGGGAGTTCAGGGAACCGCCGCGCTGGTTCCTTCGGCCGTCGAGAACACTTCTTGCATAGTGTCGTCGCTTTCCGCATTAAGTATTATTGCTCGCTGAAATGCGCATGTGATCATAATGGATCGGCGAGCCATCATACATGGTAAAAGATATGGCGGCTTTCACGAGGTTGTAGCCTTAAGATGTGTCAGTTCTACGAGGATAACATATCTTCAAGTCCCTGCATGTTGGTAGATGGGCATAAAGGGCGGGTGCAAACGAATGTAGGATACAAAACGTGATGGTGTTACGCCCTCGCGCTAATGCGGCACATTTTCGGGCTCACCACCGCTGCCGCTTTGATGATTGCATCGAAGATGCACGCTGACGACGGAATCTGCCGGAACAAAGGCCTCTTTGGTTATTCAAATTCTCCACGTTGTTCTTCGTGAAAGATCGCAAGCAGAGAGCTACCGCAGGATAACTCATCGCCCACTCACAATCACCTGGGCCGATCGCGTGACGGGCTCCTCGCTTCTCTATTCTCGCTTCGACCGCAGGCGCGTGATGGTCACATCTGCATTTTCACCCCGATCCTCTTCTAAACGAGTCCGCATGCGATCGTTTCTTCACGTTGCATATCGCGATGGTTCCGTAATTCCAACCATCTGCCTCGCTCGTTGCTCGCTTCGCTTCCATATCCTAACGCCAACAAAGAAATTGGTCATCAAGGGATTGATTTGTTGTCACGGGCCATACCGACAGGGATCCCGACGAACCGTGGGAGGAGTGCGGGAAGCACCGCTTCGGGTGTGATAATCTTTGCTCGGGTCGCTCCTACGCATCTACGCCAATTGTCGTTTCCTGATTTCTGAGTTCCGACCATCTGAGCATTAACTTATCGCAAGGACTTCAGAAACAAAACAAAGCACCGATAATGGTAAGGCCGGTCGCTCCTCCGATGCTTGTTAGACTGAAATGTAGAATAAAAGATATGTTTTCAATAGTCCCTTCTTTACCATGGATCCCTCCTATTTACGTTTATATGATCATCAACTTTTTATGGAAAATGAGTGATCGTTTAAATGAATGAGGAGGGCGCTTCATCTCAACCGCTTTTCCTCGATAGCTGGCAATTTGAATCTTCCGCCTCAAGGATCATTTGATCATCTTAAAGGCGCGATTTATCGGATTCGTGCAGATCGATGCTCTCGAGTCGCGAGGGACCACCGAGAAGATCACCGCTACCTTCTGTAGATGGTAGCCACTATGTGATGCCCGGTAATAAATCTGGCGGCCTTTGTCGTGATCGATACCATTAAGCTCAGCTTCTCACCCGTGGTTCGGATCCATGTTCATGTGAAGATACTTGAGCCTCCTATGAGCTTTGATCCGTCTGGTCTTCAATAAGGGTGTTGGGGCCGAAAGCCATGGTACCCATAATATTAACATCCATTATTTTTTATATTTTGATAAGTGACATCCATTTACTTGTTATTACATTGTTATAGTCAAGGATCAAAATATCGTAAAACACTCGATATATTTGGTAATCGATTTTACTAAATATCTAAATATCGGAAATATCGGAAATACTTCCAGTGGGATATTTTTACAAAATATCGGTTATTAAATTTTCATATTTTAATTATATAGATTATGAGAAATGATTCTTATCTTAATTAAGGTAGATTAAAATCAAATGGATTAGTAATTATTAAATTAAATATGTTATATTTAATATATTGTTCGTATATTATTATGTTAAAGAAATATTATTTATTTGTTTTATTATTATAAATATTATGTAGATAATGAGGATATTCAAAATATTATATATTATAATTAAAATTTTTAAATGATATTATTTTATTTCTTTTCCTTTTCAAATTAATATTTGATTTAAAATATTATGTTATAATGTAAATAAAAATAAAATAAATATTATAAAGGGATTATGAACAAATAAATAATAAGAGAATATAAAACAAGTTTCGTATTATATATAATAAGATAATCAACTGGCCAAGGTCGGAGCACACACCTGCAAGATTTGTATGCACGTAAACCTTCGTAAGCAATTTTTTTCATATTTGTGTTGCAGTAAAAATCAAGGACATTCCGATTTTTACTTCGATTCTTCTTTCCAAAATCGCTTCCACTTCAACCGAAACCAATTTTTCAAAATCTGGGCCGAAAAACTACTTTGTCCTCGTTATAGTATTTGTTTTCATAAAGACTCAAATTTGATATGAAACTAAATTATATTTTAAAAAATTCAACCTAAATTAAAAGAAAAAATATGATGAATTATTTTCATATGGTAAAAGTCCTATGAGATTGTTTAATGGGTTCAATCTTGATTTTTGTCTCAATGATTATCAATTCGACTCAATTAATTCTATAAGAGAATATTTTCGAATCAATTTTATAGTATTAGTAGAGATGAGTGCAAATTCGCTTGGTGCGCGATTCTTAAAAAATAAAAAATAATTAAATGAGATTACCTTGCAATTGACTAAAATGACGGTATTTCAAACGTGTGTCGCCTGTGGGTGCTAATGATAGCCGAGCTCGAGTTCACTAATCGACTGAACCGAAATTAATCCGAGCCCTGACTGAGCTCGAAAGCTCGCGAGCTTGAAAATGAAGCTCGAATCAACCCCCAAACAACCAACCGGCTCAGCTCGAACTCGAGACAGCTCGAATCCTCGACTGGTCGAACTGAAGTCGCTCGAACCCGACCGAGCCCTAACTCGAGACCAAGCTTGAATTTGAATCAACACAACCCGATATCGACTCATGTCATTTTCAAAATCTGGTCTCCTAATTGTTAATTGCTATCATATAAAATAAGGAATAAGAATATGAATAATGGAAACAAACTACAATGAGTCCAAAAACACAAAAATCAGAATTAACGGTCACTACAACATCATAAAACTTTAGTTTTAAGTAATCTACACATGGACTGTCATTAAGAAAGCATATTCTTAGGATACAACTTCAAATAATCCTAATAGCCTATGATAGGTGCTAGGTTTCAAGGGCTACAACTGATCATGAAAATGTGATATAACCTCCGTCAAACTAAATAACACTAAATAACGATCCAACCAAAAAACCCATCAAAACATCTTCCACAAACACTTACAAAAAACATAACAATTTGTTATTAATAATATTTAACTATGTAAGAAAACATCATGCCCCTTGGACAAAGCCACAGAGGGCAAAGGTAGAAAATTGCCCGGTGTAAGTTCCACTCTCATCTAAATGCTAAAATTCCCAATGTTAATCTGGACTGAAGCGTGATCTTTTGAAGTGATGAGCCTATTAGTGCGTAGCCGCAAGTAAAAAAGGTAATCAATACTCCACAACCACTACAAAAATGGGTACTTTGTAAAATGAAGAAGCATACCACTCCTTGTGGATAAAGATCCATGTTTTCGTCTCTTCGCTCGAGATCTGGCCGGTTGTTCAATGTCTCGATATGAATTTTCAAACTACCCGATTCAAGAAAATCGTGTCAAAACAATTGCAAAATGTTCGCTTTTGTATGGTTAAAATACAAGTCATAAGTAATATTTAATCAACTTCATATACAAAAAACAAAGCATATATTTTCAGATAACAAGAAAGGAGCATCGTTGTACACATATGGCTTTGATTGTTTCCACATAGCACTATTTCCAGTTAATAACAAACTGAACTGACATGCGGTCGTAATTATTTAAAGACAAGAAAGGAGCATCAGAATTATTTTAAAGACATATGGATGCATTCTGATTATTTTCCATAAGAATGTGGATGCATTCTGTTTGCATTCTGACACATATGGCAACTTACCGCTAACAGGGGAAACCAATTGTCAGCCGCACCTTACCCATCCGGGTTTCTCCTACACAATAATGTCATCTAACCGCCGGCTGACAAGGCATGCATCAACCCATTTTCGGGGTAGTCCTCGCATCGGCCAATTTTAACATCATCGCACTTACCCGTGACATCGCCAACGCACGAATCTCGCTTCTGCGGCTCCGGCACGAACCGAACCTTTACTGGGAAGCCATAACCGCACCGACTCTCTTCATGGAGGTGGCGCCACGATCCTAAGACCGGACTGGCGTGAATCGATCCCGTATAGGTCCGTTAACCGAGATTCGATTCCATGCTTTCACATTTCGCCTTCATGTCGCCGAAAGGTAACCCCGCTCCCAAGAAGATCGAACCCGCGCCTCTGAAAGCCAACGCTGCCTTCGCTTCTCCATAACCCGGTCGTGACGCGACGACCATTTGTCGAATCGACGAGCCCACGTGCACAAAACCCCCCAGCTCCTTAAGACCTCAGATTTGAAATTACAAATTAAAAGAAATTTCTGAATGATGTATTAACTACAAATTAAAAGAAATCTAGAATCAAATTACAAAGAACTACATTCGATGCGCAGAAGAATACGAGAGAGGGTACTTACCAAGAAGAGGAGAGCCACAACCAGAAATGAAGGATTGGTGGTTTCTCTTCCTACTTTTAGATACTGCTCAAAACCTAAATACTTATATCTATAATGCATCGATCGGGTTTACATTTTTAACTTCCAAACAATCCTTATTAAGAGACTATTTCTCTTCCCAAACTATCCTTCACTGTTTTCATCTACATTTAATTCAATTTAATCTACTCATTTTTAAGGGTTTAATATAGGGTCAAATAGTTTCAATTTAACTGAACCTTTTTTAAGCCACTTTAGTGTTAACTTATTACCTTTTATAAGCTTACTTTAATTTATTTCAATAAGCTTTCTTTATGGAGAAGATAAACTTAAAAAAGCTTATACGAAAACCTAAAAATCAAATTATATAAAAATTAGTAAAAATTATGCTCTATTTATTGTACACATATGTCGCCTCGACCCCATACGAACGGATTATGTGCGTTGTTATCAGAAATTAAATGACTACGATTCGTGCCTTTAATCTATAATTCAAGTCAGAAAATTCTTTTCTCATCTAATTCCCTTCAATGTAACTCAAGTCAGGTAATGTAATGAATATAATAGTAATGGGAGGTAACAAAGTTTTCACAAGCATACAGCACATCCTCATTCAACGCTTAATTATTCACTTGGATCACTCGGTCAAGCTCAAATCACTACAGACTCGATATTAAATTTACCTCTAACTCAACAAAGGATCCCACACAGGATTCGCTATCTCGACCTGCGTTAAGTCGACCATATGCATCAAAAATGGGTATCGGATGTGAAAGAGAGAAGATGATTATGAGGAAGAGGGTCAGAGAAAGGGGATCAAACCGATTTTTTAAATTAAATATTTTAAGTACCACTAGACAATAACATATCACAAAAAAAAAGCTCCACCTAAAATTATTTTAACTCTTTAACCTCCTCGCCATTAGCGATATATCTCGTTTATAAGCCACCAAAAAATTTATGATTTTTAAGAATACAAAATAGAGATAAATTTATCATATTCTCTTAAATCATTTCTAGTTAAATTTAATTATTTTTAAAATAAATATATTTATAACTAAATAAATAAATTTAAAATTTACGATTTTTTTAAGCACTACAAAATAGACATAATATTTACGACATCCCTTAAAGAAGATATCAAATTTAAAAAAGAAAACTTTTAAAATTTTATATACAAAATATTTTAGCTTCGCAGCCTTTTCGAAATGAGCTATTTAGTCGCTTCACTCGACTCGTTAACATTTCTAATGAATGAAGCCTTCGAAATGAACTCACTGAAGCCGAAGTTGACCGAAGCGATCAAATAGCCGAATAGCCACTTAGAAATTGGGTTCGTCCCACAAGACCCCCAGCGGCGCAAAGAATGGCAGATCACGGACCACATCCTCTGGTCCCACTCCCTCCGACAATCTCCTTCCTCCCTTCTTCATCTATAAAACGCCTCTTCTCTCTCCCATTTCTCCAAAGCATCATCTTTCAGAATGAACCCCACCATCATCACCCCACACTTCTCTATTTTCTGTTTCTCCTTCTTCTTCTTCTTATCTTGAATCATTCTTCCTCTACGTTTCCATGGCAATCACTTCTCTCTCTTCCATCAGCTTTAATTCCGACCGTCCACTTCTCTTTTCCTTTTCCAATGGCTCCTCCTCTTCTTCTTCCTCATGCTCTTTCTTCACCGGTGGCACTCATTTTCGGACCTATAAGAGTCTCACCTTTGTAAATTCACCTTCTTCTTCTCTGTCCAGTAAACGGGTCTCTGTGGTGGTTGCTGCTTCTTCGGACTATTATGCCACACTTGGGGTTCCTAAATCGGCCAGTGGCAAGGAAATCAAGGCAGCTTATCGAAAGTTGGCTCGCCAGGTATTCTGCCCCTTTGGGGTCTCTGGTTTTTTCTTTATTTTTCGGTCTTTGTTTGGTTGCCCAGAAAATGCCGCAAAAGTTGGGATTTGATAAAATTTGTAATAATTTTTTTATGTTAGTTTTGGTTTGGGGTGAAAGTGGGAGACTCATTGGAGTAAGTGGGGAGTTGTGTTGTCCGTCTTCTTGGGTCTCCCAAGGATAATATTATTTCATTTTCTTTTCTCTAGTTACTGTGCGATTAAATTGAGAAATTGAGTTTGGTATGTCTGATTTTTACTGGTGAACTGTGTTTTTGGATTCTTGTGTTTTTGTTTTTGGTTCAGTTGGTAAACTGTGTTTCATCAGATTCCTGGGTTGAATTTGGGTTTTATTCGCCCTTGAACGTGATAGAACCGAAAGAAAATGCTAGAAATGGTTTCCTTTGTCAAGTATTTTGGTGCATTTCAATCCTGCCATTTTTTTGTATGGGATTGCTTAGGCCATTGAGTGCCCAGCTTAATGCAATGATTCGTTGGGATTCTAATTAATAGTAATTGTGAACCGTATTGTGATTGATTGAAGAAGTTTGATATCTCATACGGTGATGCAATGTGGCATTGATTATTTACATAGGTTTGAAGTGCTTACAATTATTTTTAAAAATAGTTAGGATTGAATGACAATTGTGTCTTGGTTTGTGGGGTTTTACTACTTTGATGCTACTGGTTTGATTAATGTATATGTTTGTCGTGGATTTGTCCACCTCAAATGAATGGAAGTAGAGCTAATGATGCAGTTCTAGTGTTGTGTATTCTCCAGTATTTGGAATCAGGAACCTAATAAAAATCAAATATACAATCCATGCAACTCATCAAGGGCCACAATGTTACTACAGGATGAAAGAAAAGTTGACTGATTTTCCATCCCATCTTTTCACATGTAATGAAGATTTGCGGAGATTACATTGCACTGTAACCTTGGTTCGAGTTCTATGCAGTTTAATTTCCCCCATTCTTTTAAGTTAATGTAACTTAGCATTAGTATGAGTAAAAATGTACCTAAGTACTGTCATAGTGGTATTCCATAGAAGTAGTGAAGAGGAATTATGCTCCAGTGCTGATGCTAGCTATTGGACTTCCCAATGTATGTTATATTTTAATGCTTTATAGTTTTGCAAATCTAGTATCACTTGCAATTTTTTTTTTTACCTTTTGCTTTCCTCTTATGGATTCTTATTGTTTCTATACTTTTTTGTTTTCAAGTATCCTGACGCCAACAAACAACTTGAGCCACTGAAAAGTTTAAGGAGATTAGTGCTGCATATGAGGTATACTGATAACTTATTTTTATCATTTGTTACCTTTTTTGGGGACATCATTGCTTTTTCTGATGGCGTCCTGACTCCCTGGAACCATGTGTGTTGAATGGATGGCATAAACCACTCTGTCTATTTGACATGATATGCATTTTATGTTATCTTTCAAGAAGTTTCAGTTTCTTCTCAGTGTGGTTGCTTATTCTTATGGAAACTATCAGATTTACAAATATTTATTTATTTATTTTTGTTATGCATGGGGAGTTGATCTCCATTTGACCTGCATAGATGTGTTAACAAGTGTACTCTTGGAAGTTACCATAAAAAATGGTAGTATCTGCCTGTCTCTCTTGTTAATTTCTTTGCTGTATATACTTTTAGCGATTCTAGCTGAGTTGCTGATCCTCGAGCTTTGTAGTTCCTATAGATCTAATCACCTCCATCCTCCCTAATTTGGATCCTTGATGTTGTAGATGTTATGTTTCTTTGCCATCCTCATGTTTATATATCTTACTCTGTTAGAGGTAAATCTCCTATTGATTTCTTTATTTCCAAAATGAATGCAATAGTGTCTTTTTAGCTTTGTTACACAGTTAGTTAGGCATTTTGGCTTCATTCTTGCTAGGGAATGATGCAAATGCTCTAAGCTTAAATTTCTAGAAAATAGATTGTCTAATGTGATACTAGAGCCTTATTTGGTGGGAGATCATGTGTTTGAGCTGTGCCAATTATTTATTTTCCCTACTATTTGGCCCATAAGAGGCTGGTCATGGTTTCTTGCCTATGGACATTTATGTCTCTCCACTTGCAAATATGGGGCCACGTGTAGAGAGGACTTTAAGAGTATGATATGCATTTTTTGGATCTAATCCTATGAGCTTAAGCTTTTATGAAAATTGGTTGTCTAATAATTCTCAACATGCCACTTCTCATTAATCCATCTCTTGTTGAAGGCATGTGGTATATTACTGTTATATATCCTTCTTTTCTACGCCTCAAACCCTTTTTGTTGATAGTTTTTCTGAGCCTAAAACTTATTCCTTATGGGTGTTTCCATTTTTCTATCATGATCACATCCAGAACCATCATTTTTTCTCCTATACTTTGTCTTGTACAACTAAGAGGTTTGAATTTGAATGTTTAGAATGTCCAAATAAGGTAGATCAAGACCAGTAAAAGAAAAGAAAAGATGCTCAAAAAGAGAGAGGGGGCAGGGGGTGGGGGTTTCCCAGAGAATCAGTCCCTCTTTGATGGAAAATCCTCCTAGGTACAACAACTATGCATTTCATGACCATAAGCTCCGATATTTCAAGAATTGTATGATTCCTCTCTCCTCAAGACTCTTAAAGATTGCATTTGGCGCTGCTGAAGCCTCCTTATTCTTTCACTACTCAAGCTAATCTTTTAAATCCAGCATCAAATTATGGATAGAACATTGCATAATCACTCAAACGTAAAAGATGAACAAAATGCCAAAAATTTCTATGGCCATTTCAAACTAAAGAAATCACTGTTCAACCTGCACCACTTCCTTCGCAGACCTAGCTCCACCAGATCTAATTCCTGATAATCAAATTGTCAACCACCAATCATCTAATCCTCACTACTGCCAATTCAGAGGAGGCCTTTTTAAATGAAACTGAAGGGACTCACTGAAAATCCTACTCTGCATGAATACTCTAGTAACCAGCACAACTAAGATTCTATCAAGAAAAGCCCATTTTCAGTGATGCCAAATAAGTCATTTTTCATACCTATTATCATCTATTTGGAAATAAGAAGCTTTTGGTTATATGATTGATCTACAGATGAGGTAGGTTGGCTATGAAAGGATAGTATGTGCTTTATTTATATGTCATTGATATTTTCATGTGCACATGCTTGTCCTTTTCTGTATTGTTGAAAATTTGAAACTTGAAATTTTTTTCTATAAAATGTTCTTCTAATTTTGATCTAAGTTCATTCATTTGCCACAAATCTATAAAACTGTAAAGTCCATGGCCAGATTCAATATGGGTAGGGGGCAGCTGCCCCTCAACTCCAGAGAAAAAAAGCCCTAGCAAGTGTTGTGTCTACGATTGATCTTTGGTCAAATGTGGCAATGCATGTTTCACCACATCACCCTAAACCAATGTTTTGGCCTATCATGATTTCTATAACTATGGAAAATATTCACAATTATTTAACATTTTCCTATTATTTGTGTTTTTGTTTCCTTTGTGGGTATATATGTGTTAAAATCTTTTCTCACATATGAGTCCCTTTTGAATTGTATATGTAAAAATTATTTCTAGACTTTCTTGTTATAATGTTTTTAATGAAATTAATGATGTTTTAAACCTTAGCAGGAAAGTTTTGGGTTGGGAACTTCTTTATTGGTTTATTTTGGTCTTTTAAATTGTAATTCTAGTTATATGATCCATTTAAAAATATTTGGTTTTTCTATGATTTTGAATTAATATATTGCATTGGGTATTGTAATATTTGAAAATGAAAGGTAACGTAAAGGAAGAAGAGTAAGTTACAGTCTCTAGATTTTTTAACTTCTCATTGTGGATTCTTGGAAAAGCCCACTTTTTGGACTTCAATCTTGCAATTTAATATTTCCATTGGTATATGCATGAAATATGATTTTGGATGGGTTTATGACAGCATTGCTCTTGCTAGATGAAGGTCCTTGACTCAAATGGTTACATTTGTATGTAGATCAGTATGCGGATGTGCATGCCGTTTACATGAATAAAAAAAACCAAATCTAAATGAATGGTTTTATTAATTTTGGATAAAATTAAACTATAATTTTTCTTGTGATTCAGGCTGAGTTTAAGCTCAAACTGGGTGAATATTTTCTTGTTTTTTTTGGCCTACTTGAACATTACCCAACATACAAATTTACTCATCACAGTTAGCTTTGGCATTTTGTGATACTCTTTTTGTTGAAATTAATTTGTTTCCGCACCCTTGTTTTGACTTCTATTGCTTGAATGTATTGTTCCTTGATGGCTCAAGATTCTGGTTCACAATGCATAATGTTTTTCAGAACATGAAAATGGCACCAATGTCCCCTTTAGTAGATTGGATTGCATTTTTCACATGGAGGTAGAAGAGTGTTAAAGGCAAGATATTCATATTAAACCCAAATCCTACAAGCTTAAGCTTTTAGGAGAGTTGGTTATTTAACATGGTATCAGAGCTTGGTTTGGTAGGAGGTCTTAAGTTCGAGTCACCTCTTTGCAATTTATTCCCCATTTGTTGATTTGAAAGTCATGGAGGATTCTATTTGGTTTGTTTGACTCTCCACGTATGGGTATGAGGCTACACGTGAGGGAGGGTGTTAAATGCATAATATTCATATTAAACCCAAATCCTACAAGCTTGAGCGTTTAGGAGAGTTGGTAATTTAACAAAGAGAATGAAACAAATTTTCACTTTGATTAGCACATAACTGTGCTAGTCTTACTTATCAAAAAATAACTGTCCTAGTTTTATTTTTCAAAGCACTTACACTAGGCTTATGTCAACCT
Source organism: Tetrastigma voinierianum (assembly GCA_016808115.1). Taxonomy (NCBI): domain Eukaryota; kingdom Viridiplantae; phylum Streptophyta; class Magnoliopsida; order Vitales; family Vitaceae; genus Tetrastigma; species Tetrastigma voinierianum. Next base: position 171,334 of record JAEQBH010006166.1, read on the forward strand.
TTTTCATTAGGCATTTTCCAGCATTTTTGTCTATGGAGTCCATACTGTGTTTTCATATTGATGAATGTCTATGCCTTGAGATTCATGCTATTAACATACACGTCAAGTCCATCATCTCTTTCATTATATCGTCTTTTGAATTCTGAAGTACAACTTGTCAGGTGCTATCAGATGATAAAAAGAGGGCTTTGTATGATCAATTTGGTGAAGCTGGAGTGAAGAGTGGTGTCGGGGGACAAGCTGGTGCTTATACGGTATAGCATATTCCTTTTTTTTTCTTTTTGATAGGGATAGGTGGTATGAGATAGTCTTGTATTTCTTGTGAAACTTGTCTGAAAAATAATAAAATAATGAAAGACAACATTTTCTTAGAGTAGCTAGGCACTTTAGTGGCTTGTATTTCTGTGTGTGCGCACTTGGTGCCTTGGGAAGAACTTAATTATGTTCTGATTTCTTTTTTGCCTGTGAACATGATATGATAATAAAGTATGCTAGTGGGCATTTTGTTTGCAAGATTTTCTTCTTGGTGAAATGGTGGAAACAGAAGATAAAATGTCTAAAGTGTTTTTACAAGATTGTCTTTCTTTGTTTTTTTGGCGCTTCCTTTATTAATATACACCCTCTTTATATGGAAAAGAAGTGTTTTTACAATTGTTAAAATCCACAACTTTTTGAATTCTGAAACGCTACTTCATTATGTGGTAAAGAAACTGAATAGACCTGTAATGTGTCAACATTTAGTTGGGGATATCATTTGTATGAAAACCTTGAAGCTTGTCTCAAGTAATAAGGGGTGGAGGGAAGGATCAGAAAACAAAATCAATTGTGTGGCAAAATGCTAATGCAAATCTGAAACTCTTCAATTGATTCCATTTTTCTGACATATTCTAATCCTTGCAGCGTGATCTATTTCTCTGGAGACCTCTCTTTGACCAAGCATGGTGTTCCTCTGGTATGGACCAAACTGGATTCAGAACACGGCGGCGTAGTACTGTTTCTAAAGGTGAAGATACACGGTGAGTCAAACTAGATTCTTCATGTTTTCCCTTTCGATTGTACTATTGCATAAGCAATGAATATCATCTTCAAGTGAACTAGATAGTTGTAATGCTTAATGCAATTTAGTTTTCTATATGTCATAATTTTTTGTCATTTTCCTGAAACGTGAGAAGTGAGAACATGAATGATATAACTATAGATTTTGGAAATTAGTCTTGTACTATGAGCCATGATTGAAAAGGAAGTATTTGAACATAATATTTAATTCCTAACATTAACCCTAAAATAGTTGCATCTTAAATTAGTATTGAGAGTTATTTCCTGCTTGGATGTGTTCTCAAAGTAGTTTTGAAAATAATCTTTGAGACAGTGTTGAAAACCAGTCTGATGTTTGATAGGAACAAAAGTCTTGTTTAGAACTTGAAATATTATTGCTAAAATATTTTAACATGTCTTCAATGTTTTTAAAATAAAAAATGTCATATTTATTCCTTTATTTTTAATTAATTTTCATACTTATATAATTATTTTTTAAAAATAGCCGCCAGAAAATAAGTGAAAATGACTGAAAAGAAGTAAAAAGATGTTCTTTCAAACATCTTATTTTCTGTTTTTAGGAACAAAAAAGCTTTTTTCTGATTTTTGATTGTTAAACGTGTTTTTCTGTTTTTATTTTTTATTTGGTTGATTGTAGAACTGTTTTAAGAAATATTGCCTCCTCTCCCTCTCTTCCTCCCTCCTCTTCTCTCCCCTCCCTCTCTGGTTTTATATTTTATCTTGTTCTATTTAGAAATAACTTTAATTTACAGTTTTCCTTGTAAAGCAATTATCACTGCCTTCTTTTATATAACTTCTAAACAATTTTTATTTTATGTTTTGATAAGCAATATTTAACAATTTATTTGAATTCTGTGTTTATTAAATCATGTGTCATCTATCTATTTAACTTTATATTTTAAAAAATGTGTTATGCTATTGAGTGTCTTTGTCTTTTGGCAAGGTGCATATAGCTAGGAGAATTCAGATGATTGTTCATATCCAAAGCTCTTCCTATTTTCTAGACAAATCTTAGTGAGTAAGATATATTTTGCAACGGTGAAATGCTTGAGAAGCGTCATCTTCGCTTGAACATTATGAAAAAGAAAGTGATGTACTTATTGAAGATGAGTATTATTCCTTTTCAGTTAGTTTGTTGAAGAGAAAATTTCAGTAGTATAGTTCTATTTACATCCTTTATTAACTTTGACAATCTTGCAACTGATTCATTAGACTGATTCTATATGTGGAATCCACACGTAATGACTTCAAAATTACATAATGCATGTGAGCTGCATATGCCCCAAGCCCATGGCAGTGATTTTATTTTGACAATGATGAAAAATCCAGTTATTGGTAAATGAAGATTACATTCATGTGAATTCACATTTTTCAGAGATTACAAACATATCCCTATAAATTACTTCTAGCAATTTGTCACTGGCATAGTTAAATACTGTACCTTTTTCTTATTACATGTTTGTTTCATCGCTTTGAAATTACTTGGCTGATCACTGGTACATTGGTGAACTGACAGAAGATTCCTCTAGCGCTCTCAGTTATGACATGACTTTGTGGATTTTCCGAGGGCTATATTTCAAATGAAGAATTGAGCTCATCTGGAAACATGTGAAGCATGCACTGGTACTGGAGCAAAGATAGGCTCGAAGATGAGGATATGTTCAACTTGTGGTGGCAGGGGTCAAGTTATGCGAACTGAGCAAACACCTGGCTTATCAGAGGTATTTAATTGCATCGGTTGGTTGCTTCCAAACTTTTATCATCATGATCCAAAGTTTTAACATTAGAAAAACAGAAAACTTTGTTTGAAATAGCTTCGCACATGGGTCATATTTTATTGATGTAAAATAGTTGGTTTAATGATTATTAATTTGTTCAGAATTGGTCAATTGCTTTAGCCTTTGCATTGTGTGCTGGTAGTCATTTGTTGTGTGCATGAAGATAATTTCTTTATGTGAGCAGCATATAGAGACATATGATTGATAAATGGATCTTCTGGTGTCTGATTCGGAAGAGAGGAACCAAAGATATTTTAAAAGAAAAATGTTTTATCATATACAGTTCTTATTATATAATCTTTTGTTGTGTCAGATGTACATAGATGGAGATTCCTTAATCATGTTAGATTCTATAGACTTGTTAGGATATTATTGAAGGGGCAGTTGTTTTCTTGATGCCCTTTTTTCTTGCTTTATTTTTTTGGCCTCCTTTTGAAAAGACAACTTGTGTACTTGGTTGCACCTTCAAATAGCGCTTTTAATATATTTATTTCATTAATTATTACATGAAATAAATCTTCTCTATCTTGTTTAAAGAGATAATTTTTTATTATAAACAAATTTGATTTGGTAATATCACATAGGTACCCAAGTGTTAATTAATTTTATATATATATATACATATATATATATATATATTTTTTTTTTTTTATATAAGTAAGAGATGAACAGAGGTTAACAAAAAGTACTTCTGCCCTGAATACAGGGACTAAGCAAAGAAAAAGGGATGGTGAACAAAACCCACACCAAACCATAAGTTATAGACATATATATATATATATATATATGTATGTATACAAATGTATATGTTTTATTTGAGGTAGAAGAGTTTTTGCATGGGTCATTTGGTGGGTGGGTATATTTATGAGGGTGGTGGTAGTTTCTCCGTCTTCTTTATTTTTTGGTTTAGCTCCCTTGTACCCCCTGTGTGCATTCTGAGGGTCCTAGGGCGCCTCAGTCTTAATATATTTCGTATTTACCCAACAACACATATATATATATATATATTAATCACAAAAATAAGCACCTAGGCAGACCTCAGTATACAAGGAGTATACTAGAGGTGTTCCAAGGGGATACTAAAGAAAGAGAGGAAGGGAAACAACAAAGTTGTTGTAGGATTTGTTAAGTATACTTAATTTGTCTTGTTTGTTGTGTGTGTTAGTCTCCTGATCTTTGCATGTCATCTGTAACTTGAGAACTATAAGATAAATATATGTGGAATGCTCCTTAACTAGAGTGTTTCACTATATTCAGAGGGTGGAGTCTCAAAAGCCCTAAATTGTAGGGTTAAGAGGTCACTAATTTAGAGTACAATCTTACCTTTCAGAATTGCATTCTGAGATTTACTTATTTAAAGCAATCTACCTCTTTCAAGGCCTATATGAATTCTCCTGCATTTTAACTACAACATGCTTCAATTTAATTTCTCAAATGCCAAAGCTTTGTCTATCATTGTCAAAACTCTGCAAATGAGATAAACTCTAAATTCTACAAGGATGTTGGTTCACTTGTAACTCCATGCAGGACACAGTTATGGAGTTTGACAATTATAATGTCTCTTAACTCCACTAAAAAAGGATTAGTTATTTGCTTTGGAGTAATCATGAGAAGGTAGAAATAACAATCAAATGTGAATATTTGATATATTAGAGGAATTGGTTTTGGATTCATGCAGTGAAGACTAATAGCTCCACTTGCAGAGGCTCTGTGGTTCATCCAAAGGCTACCAGGAGAAATGAGGTGCCAAAAAATAATCTGGGTTGTAATTAGAAATGCTATTTTGCCTTCATGCTCGATTCAACTTGGATAAGATTGAAAAACAATCATACAGAGTTTTGTAATTCCTCAATGTTTGAGTAATCCCATGATTTTTTTCTTAAATTGTAACTTTATGAATGCAGGCTCGTTTGTCCAAACTTGTGGTGGAATGGTGAAAATCATTTCGAATACTCGCCGAAATGCTCCGTGAATTTATTCGTGTTAAGAAAGATATCAAAGTTAAAGTTCCTCCTGGAGTCAGCAAGGGCAGTATTCTCAGAGTTGCTGGAGAGGGTGATGCCGGACAACGAGGGTATGGAAATGATGTTATAGCATATATCTACTTTACATATAGAGTTGTAACCTATTAAGAAACTTGTCTTATAGAGTTGGAATCTATTAGGAAGGTTAGATTAGCTTTTGTGTGTATATATATATATATTCACAATGTATCAATAAAATTTACAAGGTATTCTTTTCTCCAATTCCTTTGTCTTGTTTTCTACATGGCATTAGAGCCTTTGTGTTTGAATTTGCCCTATCTCCGACAACTTTTTTCCGGCAACCTATCTTCGGCCGGCGGTCACACCACACGGATTGCTGGCCCCTGATTTGTCTGTCAAAGGAAGAATCTCTAGCATCCGATCATCCATGTGCCTCCACGCGCCACCTCTTTGTCACTGTGTTGTTCCTCATGCCCTAGCACGTGAGGGCGCGTGACGTTGTTTCCAGTGACACGCCTCCTCCTCCTGCATCACCGACCACCGACGGTCCTCCCCATCCACCTACCTCCCTTGTCTAACGCCTACAACAATGATTTTCAAAGCATTTTGTGTTCGATAACCTATTTTTCAAGGGTTTCGTGTTTTTCTCCTTGATTTCTTCGAGATCGAGAAAGCCAGGGATCAGGACCAAGTTCTATTCCAATGCAAGAGCTGTGGAAATGTGGTCCTTTCCTTGCAAGATCCTACATTTGTATTTTTCGATTTGAGTCAATTGAAAGGGATGATGTTTCTATGACTAATAACAAACCTTAAGAGGTATCAGGAGTGTCATTATCACATAATCCAGTGGTAATGCACGCTTTAATTGTAGGAACCGTTAATAAAAATGGAAGATTTGAATATATGTTCATTATCAAAAAATCACTTAAGTCCGTGATCTACTTCTATCACTACACTCGCTGAAATGGCTTAAACCAACATGTCTTATTTCCTCTTCTCTTCAAATGAGTCATCGACTTGAGCCACATACCACATGACAGTAATCTGGGCTTATTTACTACGCTTTGCCACACTCTTCTACCTCCACTATTACCCTCACGTGGTCAACATCTGTGGTCCCCACGCGACACCATCCTACCCTTAATCACTTTTACCTCTGCTATGAGTTTACCGCAATTCTCTTTGACTAATTTATGTGAGTAACCCACTGCATTAACTTAATCGCAAAGATCTCCATTATTTTCTGATCATTGCTTGATTCAGGATCTTTCGACGAAGAGTATTATTCGTCGAGGACACGAGTCTAGGGTCTCTACATCCTTGAAACAGAGGTGCCAAAGTCTATTGCTTGTTCTGGGGTTGTTAATCCATTCGAATTACATTGTTGCATGGGTGGTCACCCTTCTCTCCCTTTGTCACAGTTATATCCTCGCTTTCCACTTCTATCCTCATCAATTGTGAGTCGTGGGCCGCATGCTGTTTCACTGAAAAGTACTTTAGTCTTAGAAGTCACCAAACAGCTTCCGCTCTTTCGAATTAGTTCATGATGTTTTTGTTTGGGGTCCCATTCAAAGATTGCCTCCGACCGGGTTTAAATATTTGCATTCAGGATGATTCTCTGCGGTAACTCGCTTTATCTAATGAAAATTTGTTCTGAGCTTTTTTCTCATTTTAGTGCCTTTTTTTTTGCTGAAATTCAAACACAATTTTATGTCTCTGTTCAACTATTGAGAAGTGATAATGCCAAGGAATATTTGTCGGAATCTTTTTAGTCCTTCATGTCGCAAACACGGATCTTACAGACTCATGTTGATACACCCTCTCAAAATAGGTAGTCAGAGAAAGAATGTACATTTTTTTTAGACGCCCGTGCCCTTTATTCCAAATGAATGTCCTTAAACATTTTTAGGCCGACGCAGTTTCCACAAATTTGTTTTTTTGATTGTCAGATGACCTCATTGGTTCTTAATTGGACTACTCTTTACCACTAGTTGTTTTCAAATAATCCGTTGTTCCCTATTGATCCCAAGGTATTTGGATGCACATGCTTTGTTCGGGATGTCCGTCCTCAAGTTTCTAAACTTGATATGAAGTCCTTAAAATGTATCTTTGTGAGATATTCTCATGTTCTAAAAGGGTATAGGTATTATTGTCCCACTCTTCGACGTTACTTCAGGTTCACTAACGCCAGATTCGAGACTACCCGTTTTCCTTCGTCTCATCGTTACTACCGGGGAGGATGATGCCTATCGGGTTTATTATGTTTCTTTAATGTTCCTACCCCAAGCTCCTATTCCTATTAAGAACCTCCAATTACTCAAAAAGTACTTTCGACGCCAAAACCCCTACCTCAAGTCCAACACCAATCGTCGACATTAGATCCCACCCTTAAGATGATCCTTCCATTGTTCTTCGTAGTTGCAAATGGGGTCAGGCTTTGTTTACCCACTTCTCATTTTGTTCTTATAACCATTCGTCATCACATTCGCTTTTATCGCATCCCCCGGATTCTATCTCTTCCTAATACTCATCTAGTTTATCTCACCCCGGTCAAGGTAGTTGTTATGGTGGAAGCAAATGACTTTGGGAGGACAATGGTAATTGAACTTGGGTACGCCATTCGCTATGAAGAAAGCCATTGGATGCTGTTGGGTTTTTGCAAGCAGTTAATCCCGATGGTTCAATGAAACAGGCTCAGCCACGACTGTGGCTAAGAGGTACGCTTAGACCTACAAAGCACTATTACGACACTTTTTCTCGTCGCTAGCATTTATTATCCGCTCGGCTTTTTATTTCCCTCGGGCCGCCACTTATAATCGGGATCTCCACTAGCTTCGATATTGGGTTAACGCTTCTTCATGGTGATCTAGAGGAGGTATATGCGGAGCAAACTCTCCTGTGGTTTGTTGCTTAGGAGATAGGAAGGTTCGTTTGCCTTCTAAGTCTTTTGTATGATGGAAATAGAGTCCTCGTGTGTGGTTTGGTAAATTCAGCTAGGCAATTGAGGAATCTGGCATACAAAAGAGTAAATTTGACTACTCGCTTTCTCTATAGAAATTTCAAATGCGATCATTTCACAGAAGTATGGATGATATTGTTATCATCGGGAGTGACTCTAAAGGTATCTCATCTCTAAGTCTTTTCTTCATACCAATTCCATAAAGGGACTTAAGGATGCTAAGATACTGGGCATTGAAGTAATAAAGTAAGAAATTACGAATCTTCTTATCTTAAAGGAAATATGTGCTCGATCTATCGGTTCGAGACGAAGTCAAGTATAAAATCACGCAGCTCCTCTATTTGCTCAAAGCCGCATAACCTTACTAGAGAATAAACACTTGGCGATCCCGGTAGACATGTAAGACAATGTGGTGTCGACCACCTTACAAGAAAAACTTCCGACAGCATACTGCTATTATCAGAAGCCGCTGCATGTCTTCTCCATTAGTTGATCATCAAGCAAAATTGTGAGAACAAATTCTATGTTACATGAAAGGATCCCTCAGACGTGGTATTTGATCACGTGAATCACGGGCATAATAAGATCAGAAAGTGTTTCCACGCATGCTAATCAAGGCGATCTGGCCGATGACAAGAGCTCACTTCACAGATCGCTGCGGTTTGTCTGGAGGAATCTACTCATGGAAGAGTAAGAAATGAGTGTTGTCTCAATGATCTAGTAGTTTGAATATACAAGAATGACACAAATCAGATATGAGATTATGTGGGCTTCATCAACTTTGATGGAAGCCTACAATGTGACACCGGGCCCCAACAAAACTCCGTGTGACAACCGCACTTACTTTATTACTTCTTAATCCAAAAGATTCCAATGAATCAAGATATCGAGATGGGGACCGTCATTTCGTCAAGTTAGAAAATACAACTGGTTTGATTTTTGCCAGATATGTGAAGACCGAGAACAATCAGCGATATCTTCACAAAGACTCTAAATATGGATCGGGTTAGTTATCTATGTAACAAGTTGGACATGATTAATATCTATGCTCCAACTTGAGGGAGAGTGTTATAGCATATATCTACTTTACATATAGAGTTGTAACCTATTAGGAAACTTGTCTTATAGAGTTGTAATCTTATTAGGGAAGGTTAGATTAGCTATGACATATATATATATATATATATATATATATATATATATATATATATATATATTTACAATGGATCAATACACCACTAGAATTTTTTCCTCCACCCCTTGTCTGTTTTCTACAAATAAATTAGCCACTTACCTATAAACTTATCTTCGAAAGCAAGGAATAGTGAAGTTTACTGGATATGTATTCTTCATCGCTTGCCTATGATTCAATCTATAAATCATGTATTTACGAGCTATGTGTCTTCTTTATCCATATCAGCCCATAGTTATGGATGTTAAGAATTAAGCATTTTTCTATGTTTATTCTGGTAGCAGTTAGTGTATGCTGCTGTGAAGGTAAATAAGCGCTTTGTTTTTGCTCTGATATTTTTGAAGAATAAATACTTAGTGTCTATTTTTAATGAGCAGTCATGTTCTTTTTCTTCTTAGTACTATTTTGTTTTTAAAATGAATCGAATCTACATTTTTCACATTAGAACATTGGCATTCCAATAAGAGGGTATCTCTGTATTTACATTTGGAATCACTAGAATCTCTTCATATTGATCGAATTCCCATTAAACGGGCTGCCCAGGTCATTTAAAAAGGAAATACAGATCTATTTCATTTAAAATACAGAGCAAAGTAAATTAATCTTGTTAAAGACATGATATTTATATTAACTCAAATCCCACAAGCTCAGCCTTGTGAGAAATAATATTTAACATGATATTGGGAATGGCTTCTAAGAAGAGGCCCTGTGTTCGAGCCACCTCTTTGCAATTTATTCCCCATTTGTCGATTCGTTCAACGAGACCTCTATTCGTTTGTTTGACTCTCCACGTGCGTATATGAGACGCATACAGGGAGGGTGTTAAAGAGATGATATTCATATTAAAACCCAAATTTACAAGCTGAGCATTTAGGAGAGTTGATCGCTTAACAAATCCCAACAGGGAGCATGTAATAACATGGAGGACCGTCAGGACTGGGATGCAGTGTTACGTGGAACTTCCATCTACCTACTGGGCTTCCTTACGGCTCAGCTGAGCTACGCTAACTCTCATAAAGAGCATGAGTTCCCCTTGCCAAGGACTGGCTATGTGGCAAAAACAATATATTTTAAAGGAGGATCCTACGTCCTAAGCACCTTATGCAATCTGGCTGACTACATTACATTCTTGTTCATCATTCCCAAAGAGGTCGAATATTTAAAGAGATTTTCTATGAAGAGGCGAGGCTTTTTTAGAAAAGACATGTTCGTGAAATGGTAGATTGTTTGCAAGGAGAAGGAAAAGGGAGAGCCTGAGCATTAGATGTCTTTCTTTGTTTGATGGGGGGCCCTCCTTGAAAAGTGCTATTGTAGATATGCTTCATAGGGAGAAGAATTTCCTTCAACAGGTTATATACAAGGCAAATACGGAGAGGAAAATAAGAAGGGGGGTTGAAAGGGTTGTTAAGCCTTTCTACAAAGTAAAAGCAATAATCATAAAGCAAAAGCAACAATAGCCCGTAGTAACTGCCTCTCGGCTTTTATTTTTCCTTCTTCCTCTTTTATACCCATTGCCTGGGTTATATCGTTTAATGCTCATAATCGGTATATCATGAGAGTCCTTTCACTTCACTTTCTTACGTTACACACTCATTTGTACATTGACTACCTCACTTAAATTAAACCGTTATGTCCGCCCGAGGTGAGTGTAACGCGTGTGAGGCACCCTTTGTCTTCCTGCCCGAGATGTTTGTCCGAAACCTTTTGCTTGACTCTTGTCTTCATGTCCGAGATGTTTTCCCGACTCATCTCCTCGACGCCCCCGAGGTGACACTCTGATCCGCTTCCATCACTACGCCCATCCGGCCCAAGCCGAGTCGCCCGCAACCGCTCTGACAGTGGCCCACTTGTACAACATCCGGCGTAGGCTTCGGCACATGTTCTGAGGCTTGTTCCTTTCCCTGGCATGTGACCTGGGATTCATCCCACTCCAGGGGTGAAGTTCTCTCAAAGTGAGAGAAGGGCCATGAGACCTTTTTCATGGTACATCTTTAGAGGTGGGCAATGGGAGGAAGGTGAAGTAGTCGAAGGACGGGTGGTATGGTGAGCCCTTTGTGTCTCTCTTTTGTGTGCCTTTGCATTAAAAGAGGCTTGAGCGGTAAACATATACGGGATGATCTAGGTAAGAGCAGCCACCACAATGCTTATTTTCCGGGCAATTTGAATGGTTGAGATTTAATTTTTACGGCTACAAGCATGGTCATGAAGAGGAAGAGAAGGATAGGATGGTTTGGAGGGCTCACGAATGGTTCTTTGCTGAATAATTTTAATATTTTGTTTTGGAGCCAAGATGTTCAATTCCTTTCTTTGTGGGCATAATTGGGATACATGCTTCCCATCCAAAGTAAGTACTCTTCTTTTTCCTCCTCGGGAAACTAGTTGTGGAAAGATGTTGACTTTGATTCAGCTTGAAACAAATGTCCTCTTGCGAAAGCAAAGAGGAATCACCTCGATCACCACCTCTTGCGCTATACGAAAAGAAGGGTCCTATGTTTGCTGCTTTTCTCTTTATTCAGTTTGAGTCCTACCTTCCACAATCAGGGAAACTCTTATAAACTTACATGACTTTTATGTGGAAAGAGCTGTTTCTTTGTGCATTTTTTGGACAATTTGGAATGGAAGAAATCTAGAAGTGTTAAAAAAGGAGCAGCCTATTCAATCTTTAAAGAGCTCTTTCCTTAGAAGTCTTGTGTTATGAGTTAGCATGTACATAGAAAAAACTGCAATGTCTTTGTAGAATGGGTGAGATTTGATGGAGGCAGGGGGTAGTTCTTTTGTGTTTTCTCACTTTTGGACAAAGCCTTTTGGTATCCATTGAATGTCTTGTACCTTGATGTATAGTTTCTCTGCCAATATATCTATAAAATTTTGTTGCTTGCTTATCCAGAAAAAAAATAGAAGAAGAAAAATTTTGTAGCACATGTGATCTTGCCTTGTGCACATTAAATCTTAACTCCCAGCCTTTCTGTTCTAAATTCTAGTCATTCTAGATTATATGCTATAATGCTACTTTGGAAGATGTATCACTATACATGGTTTAGAATCATTGATCTTCTCTCATCAACAGGGGCCCTCCAGGAGATCTTTTTGTATACCTTGATGTTGAAGAGATACCGGAGATCCAAAGAGATGGTATAAATCTCTGTTCAAAAGTTTCTGTCAGTTATCTAGATGCCATATTGGGGGCTGTTGTCAAGGTAAATATTACTTTAATAAATTTTGATCAGTACTCTTTGAATCTAATGTATGCATTCTTCTTGACTCTTTAGCTTTCATACAACATAACTATCTTGCGAAAGAAATGCAATATGATTTTTTTAATGGTTCTTTAGTACTTTAAAAGTAGTGTATATTCTTAAATATATGTTCAAGTGAGAATAAATTGTTGATAGTAAATGATTCTTCATCAATCTTAGTGAATCAATAAAAACTGAAATGATATTCTTAAATATATGTACAAGTGAGAGAATAAATTGTCTAAATTTATGGGACACGTTTTAATGGCTGGGATGCCAATATTATCATATGCACCATTAGGAAACTGAAGAGGGATAGAAAAAGGAAAAGAATCCAAGTCCTAATAGGAAACTAATCCTCAACACTCCCCTTCAAGCTGGAGCATACAAATCATATGCACCAAGCTTGTCACAGATATACTTAATCATAGGACTTCTGAGAGACTTAGTAAAAATGTCTACTAGTTGGTCATTTGAGTTGGCAAAACTAGTAGTCAAACATCTTAATGCAACCTTCTCTCTAATGAAGTGGCCGTCCACTTCAATGTGCTTGGTTTTCTCATGAAAGACTGAGTTAGATACAATATGTAAAGCTACTTGATTATCACATTTGAGCTTTATTTGTTCATCCTTTCCAAATCTTAGTTCTTGGAGATGTTTTAGCCATATGAGTTCACAAGTCGCCAAAGCCATAACTCAATACTTGGCTTCAACATTAGACCTGGCTACTACATCCTGTTTCTTACTCTTCTAAGATATTAAGTTACCTCCAATAAACACAGAATACCTTGAAGCAGAGTGTCTATTTGTGGGTGAGCCCGACCAATTTGCATCATTGTAACCAACAATCTAGGTATGACCTATGTTCTCATCCAACACACCTTAGCCTGGTGTTCCTTTAACATAATGGAGAATACGGATTATAACTTCCCAATGGCTATAATAGTGTGATTGAAGGAACTGACTAACTACACTCACATGAAAGGAAATGTTTGGCCGGGTGATGGTGAGATAGTTCAATTTAATCTAAAGTCTGAGAAACTTCCCTAGATCTTATGTAGACTCCCTCTAAGCTCTCGATATCTCGAATCCATAGAGTGTCCACATAGCTTACAACAAACATACCTATTTCTTCCAAGATATACAAGGTATACTTCCTCTGAGAACTAACCACACTGTGATTAGAGGTGGCAATTCTCGCAGAGATTTTCGGCCAGCTTGCCAAAGCAATTTGGTAGGCAAAAATAACGGTTCGCCGCCCTAGATTCGGGGCGCATAGCCAATCGCTCATAAAGCCAAAAATCACAAGTGTCGGGTCAAATTTGGATCGCTTTTCTGCCTATAAATTTGACAAAATTTATTCTACTAATTCCTGTGTGGACCAGTTTAATCGCCACCTCTAACTAATTAGATCGAATCCACCAATGCCTAAAGTATTTGAGTTTCAGTAGATCTTTTGTCTGAAAGTTGCTGATGAGGTGTTGCTTTAGTTTCTGAATGTCATGCTGATCACTGTCTATAATAACTAATGTGTTGGGAAACCTTATGAACTCATGCATCTACATTGGTATGATTTTGTCCACTTCGCCAAGTTTCATGGCTACTGGGGCTTCTCCTAAAAGACCATACCACCGGATGTCATTCCATCCCATAACTCATGATCATCCCTATTTATTACCGATGTGGGACTTTGGGTGCACACCCAACAAAATTTCATCCACATAAACAACCAAGTAAATGCATTGCCTTGAAGGGGTATGATGATAAAAAATCGAATGATCTGTTGTGCTCTGAATCATGTCAAACTCTTGAACCACTAAGCTAAACTGGTCAAGCCAAGCTCGAGGAGACTGTTTTAAACCATACAAGGAATGGCGTAGCCTGCTTACCAAACTAGTTCCCCCTAAGCAACAAAACCAGATGGTTGCTCCATATGTACCTCTTCTACAAGATCACCATGAAGGAAGATATTCTTGATATCCAACTGTTGAAGAGGTCAAGAGCGCATATCAACCATAGAGAGAAGCAAGTGAACATAAGCAATCTTGGCCACTGGAGAGAAGGTATCATAATAGTGCGAACCATATTTCTTAGTACATACCCCTTTGCAACCAAATGAGCTTTAAGGCAATTCACCTGACCATCAAGACCAACCTTAACAGTATAAACCCAACAACAACCAATGAAGGACTTGCCCGGGGGTAAGGGGACAAGATCCCATGTGCCATTAGTGTGAAGAGCCTCAATTTCTTCAACCATTGCCTCTCCTATTGTGAAGCATGTGCTTGACTTGGAGGAAACGGAAGTTGTTACAGGATTTGCTTCATTTCTACATTTTTGGGCTTACCGACATGCGCTTTAGAACACTCATCCTTCGTACTCGTTAATCGACTTTCGCTCGCATAACTACGGGTCGGGCGATGTGGTCTATGGCTATTATATTTGTGTATACTACACAAGAGGTTGTCTAGCTGGGATTAGATCATCTTGAGAAGGACTTCTCATCATTGCCTTTGTTTTATTACCAATTAATACATTTGTTAGTATATTCCTGCACAAGTTTCTCTCTCTCGGGATGCGTGAAGATGAGAGAAACAGAAATTGGTTCACAGTTGAGTCAAAATCCTTCGAGTTTACGATAGGCTGCACGTGGAAAAAGTAAAAAGTTTCATCACGTAACCCGAGTGTAGGCATAGCATCGTGGATCCGTTCTGAGTGAGATGAATAATTCACGGGTGTTGAAGAGTGCTATAAGGTTTCTGTCCTTGCTAGAAGGTCCTTTGTCTGGAGGGAGAATGAAAGATTTTTTAGGCTGGAGTGCAGGGAAAACAATGTTTGAGGTTCCTTCGCTTCCTCGTCTGATGCTAGCAAAAAGTATAGGTTGATTTTCCTAAGGAAGGGGCTTTGAATGGTCGGGCTTTGTCAGAGAAAATTGAGGGTCAGCCTAAACCCTCACAGAGAAAACCCATGAGGAATACTACAACAGAGCTGACAAAGGAGGAAGGGAAGGAAAATAAACTCCTCAGTAAAAATAAAGTTCTATCTGGGGGACATCCCGATGTTAAGGCAAGGATGAGGAGGCAAAGAAGGTGGATACGCGGCCTGGGTGGGTGCTAGTGGATCGTGTCTCTCGGGAAGGTGCCAGATCCTACGCTTGTTTGATCGGCTGAAGACAAAACCGAGCCTATTCTCGCGGCAAAGGAGGCAGGTCAAGTTGTAGAAGCTAAGAGGTTAAACGAGGGTGTGATGCTAGCCATCCTAAATGAAGATCTTTTGTTTTTCGGGTTTGACTCGCCAAAGGAGGCAAAATGGGTCCTTGAATCGAGGAGAAGAAGTTTCAAAGGAGGAGTCTTACAGCTGGAGCGATGGAGCCTAGAATCTGGATGTATAAGGCGTAAAGGCTCAGTGCAAGAAGCTTGGATCAGAGTGGTAGGGCTCCCACTTCACCTGCGGACACCCGAGATTCTAAAGAAAATAGTGATGTCATGAGGATTTATGGCCCTGTGAATTGCCATGGCCACTGAACTGAGGGTGAAGTATGAATGATGATACCCGTAAGGAAGCTCAGCTCCCAAGTGTCGCTAACATCTTACAAGGTTCAAGATCGTTCGAACTTCAGATCTAGTGGGAGATCCCTCCATGGTTAACTGATGTCTACCCTGTTTGTTCTAGTGTTGAATCAAAAAATCCAAAGGAAGAAGAAGATGGTGGGGCAGCACGCATATTCATGAGTGGGGTCTTCCAAGAAGCAATGATGTCAAGCAGAAGGAGTGTGTACAAAGAATGGGAGACGTTTGAGTCTTGTCGGGGCAGAAAAATTTAATTCAAAGTCAGAGGAAGTAATGAAGTTCAAAGGTGGGGCCCATGCATCATTGGGGAATAAAAACTCCAATTCTAAATTTTTGGTATGGGTCGGGAATCCAAGAGGCTGGTTCCTTACGCCCAATAGATGTGGTTGTCGGCTTCTCAATAATGGGCTTGAACTTCTTGGGCCAAGGTCTGGATCTATTAGAAGTCCAAAAGCCTAAAAGATTGGCCAAAAGGCTAATAGTGGGTTGAAAAAGAGTTTAAAAGACCAGCAGGCTGGTTCCTTTAATGGCACAACATATGGGGCTACTAGTTTTTATGGGCTGAATGGGTGTGAATTGCTTAGGCCAAAGCAGTCTGGTTCTATTAAAAGTCCAAGAGCCCAAAAGCATGGCCAAAAGGCTAATAGGGGGCTGAAAAAGGGTTTAAAAGAGGCTTCCTTAGGCCCAAAGGGAGTTAAATCATGCTTTAAAAAAAAATGAGGTCGATGATTAAGTGCTTAAGCCCTAAGCATGAGGGTTTACCTTCTATGGACCTCTTCTGGAAGATCCCGCTTGGATTATAGGCGGGCCCCCACCGAAGCCCATGAAAATGACTCATCTGTCAGGAATTCATACTGAGAGCTGAAGATTGGCTGGATGTGTCTTCCGACCGCCTAATTAATGGGATATTTCAAGGTCCCAAGAAGAAGGATATTCTACCGGTCGACATTCGCCCTAGTGGATCCTGGCTTCTGTGTGGTTCCCGAGGAGGAAGTCCCCAAGCTCACCCGAAGCCACACGAATGTTCTGTGCATGAAACTATCCCCGTATGACTACTTCCTTCTCCCTTCTATGTTTTTCGTCACTCTCACTTTCTGGGCTCTTCAGGTTTAGGGGATTTCCATGGGTATGAGGCTACGGGGGAAATGGAATCGCTGAGGGTGGTTTCAGATCATGGAAGAGAGTGGGGGGAGGTGACAAATTCTGGTGTGCTCTATGGAAGTCGATCAAACAATGGTTTCGGGCCCTCGTAGCGAGGAGGCCCCCACGCACCCAGAGTGTCCGGGATAAAAATCAGCATAGTCGGGTCGATCAACTTATGAATGTCTGTGGAGTCCTAACGGTGGGTTTTGGAAGAGGATTTTGAGTTTATGCAAAATGGTGTCAGCAGTTGTACCAAGAGGTAAAAAGGAAGGGAACCCATGAGTCTAGATGTGAGAGGGAGTTAAGAAGTTGGGAATGCACTATAACTACAACGAAGGGCCAAAAAATGTAGGAGGAAGAGGCGTGGGAATTTTTGTTAAAGCTAAAATGAAGCTAAAGCTTTTCATGGAATGTTGGGAGGAGCGAACAATCCGGACAAGAGGAATGTCATTAGAAATTTATTAGGTCTCAGAGGGTGGATTTGGTATGCTTGCAAGAAACCAAGATTCAAGAGATGTCCTCGGCATGTGCTCACAGTTTTGGGGTGGGTAGATTTTCTGAGTGGAAGCCAGCAGGTCGAGGGAACTGGCGGGGGTATCCCTGAGGTTTCGGGGATGTTGAAAATCGACTCGTGGAGGTCAAAACATGCCTTTTTCTCGTTACTCGCATGTTTAAAACGTGGAGGATGAGCCTCTCGTGGCCTCTACAAGTGTTTACGGTCCGGTCGAGAGGTGCAAAGGGAAATGTTTTAGAAGAATTTGGTCAAAGTGAAAGGCTCGTGAGGGGCCCTAGTGCATAGGTGGAGACTTCACATGGTTCTATCCCCAATGAAAGGAACACAAAGGTAGGCTCTCCATTCTATGAGGCGTTTATGGTTCTAATGAGTCAGTTTAGAGACATCCTCTAGAGGGCCCTTTCAATCTGGAGGGGAGGTCACAACAACATTTTACATGTCCCTGGCCTGATGCATTGCAACTACTGATCGGGAAAGTCACGAAAATGTGGTTCAGCACTTCGAGACCAAGTCCGATCACCGCCCGCTATAAGCCAGACAAAGGAAGGGATTAAATACGGGCCTCGCCCCTTCCTCGAGAACATGTATTGAAGCTCAAGGCTTCCACGACCTCCTAGAGCTCGTGGTGCCTCACTCTTCGGGTCCTCACTATTTCGCCTCCAAATTAAAAGCCCCGAAAGGAATTCGAGGCTCGGAACAAAGAGGTTTCGTAGAGTCGATAAAAACGAAGGAGGCTTTGCAGACCTTTGGGACGACTTGGAAAAGGAAAAGGAGTTGTCCTTGGAAGAAGCCGAGGAGAGGGAGAAGGCTAGAGACGATTATAAGAAGTGGGTTGATATGGAAGAGGTCTCTTGGAGACAGAAATCCAGAGAAATCTAGTTGAAAGAAGGGGATAGAAACACAAGGTTTTTCTCTACGTAATGACCAAATTTTCACAAAGAGGAGGAACTCTATTAGGACACTCAGATAATGGTGAAGATTTGTCAAGGAGCCTGAGATTAAAGAAGGTCTGGTAGGCGCCTTCCAATGTCTTCTCTCAGCCTCGAACAATTGATGCCCGCCTTTCCCTGATCTCCCGTTCAATTTGATTGGCGAAGATCAAGTTGCTAACCTGGAAGAAATGTTCACAGAGGAGGAAATCCTGGCAGCAGTCTTAGGGCTTAACGACGATAAAGCCCCAGGTTTAGATGGTTTCCCACTTGCCTTCTGGTCTTTCAGTTGGGACTTCGTGAAGGATGAGGTTATGGGCTTCTTTAGGGAATTCTTTGAGTATAACCGGTTTGTTAAAAGCCTGAATGCTCAATTCTTGGTTTTGGTTCCCAAGGGAATTACTGTTGAGGATCTAAAGGATCTAAGATCCATCAGTTTAGTGGGAAGCCTTTACAAAATCTTAGCAAAAGTGTTGGCCAACAAAATCAAAAGGGTTATGGGGTTGATTATCTCCCAGTCTTAGAATGTGTTCGTAGAAGGGAGACAGATTCTTGACACAGTGCTAATAGCTAATAAGGTAGTGGACTCTATTCTAAGAAGGAAAGAGAAAGGGATTCTTTGTAAGCTGGACATTGAAAAGGCTTACGATCACATCAAGTGGGATTTTCTGCTGCAGATTTTGGAGAGAATGGGGTTCAACTCAAAATGGATTAGTTAGATTAATTGGTGTATCTCCACAACTTCTTTTTCTGTTTTGTTTAATGTTCTCTTATGGGGTTCTTCCGGAGTTCCATAGGCCTGAGACAAGGAGATCCTCTCTCACCCTATCTTTTTGTTATCGGTATGGAAGCACTGAGTTGTCTGCTAAAGCGCGTGGTGGAAGGCAATTTCATTTATGGCTGCAGGTTTGGGGGTAAAGATGGAGGGGAGCTTGTCATTTCTCATCTTTTATATGTTGATGATACTATCCTTTTCATAAGCCACCTCAGCAACACGTACTCTGGATGGACCTTGATGTGGTTCAAGCCTCTCAAATTTGAAAATTAACTCGAGCAAGAGCGAATTATCCCACCTGGGGTAGGGTGGACAATGTGGAGTCAAGAAGGCCCGAGTCACTGTGTCGGGTTCCTCCCACTACACGACCAGCCTTCCCCTCGGGCTCCCCATGTGGCCATGGGGCCTGGATTCCATCAAGAAAGATTTGTAAAAGATTATCATCCCGGAAAAGACAATATATCTCAAAGGGTGGGAGGCTCACTCATTCGAGTACACCGCTCAGCCTTCCCATTTACTTCGTCTCTGCTAGAAATGCCAAAGCTTGTGTGTTCTGTGACTGAGAAGATCTGCAGAGACTTTCTCTCGGTGGTGGCACTCCAGAGCGGAAACTACACTCATTAACTGGAAAACAAGGTGGGTTAGAGAAAAGTAGAGGGGTTTGGGGGTGAGAAGCCTCCAAGATGAATAAAGTGTTGCTTTGTAAGTGAAGTCATGGTTTCAATGAGGGATCCACTGAGATTGGTGATTAGCACCACCAGAGAGGGATGCGGGGTCGGAACACCAATGGCATTGGGGAGGCTATGGTAATCGCTTACGGTTACACATCCAAAAGAATTCGGGCCACCTTTCTCAAAACACTACTTCCTCCTTAGGAAATGGAAGGAGACTGGGTTTTTGGAAGGACTCTTGGTGCGGTGAGACTGTGCTGTGCAATACCTTCTCCTCTCTGTTCAATTTGGCAGCACACAAAGACGCTAGGGTAGCAGATGTTTGGGATTCCTCAAGGGAGGAAGGGGGTTGGTCCCCAGTCTTCTTAAGACCTTTTAATGATTGGGAGGTGGAAGAGGTTGAAAGGTTCCTACATTTCCTTCACAACAAGAAAATTAGGCCCTTCCAAGAGGATCGGTTGTTATTAAAGGAGACTATGACTGATGGTTTCTCAGTAAGACTCATGTACCGTAAACTGATGCATTCTCTCCCTACAGATTTCCCTTGTCGATCCATTTGGAACCCAATTGTTCCCCCTAAGCTGGGTTTTTTTGCTTGGGAATCGTCCTGGGGCAAGGTGCTTACACTTGACTAGCTAAAGAGGAGAGGGATCCCTCTAGCAAACATGTGTTTTTTATGTGAAGATGATGAGGAAACAATAGACCATTTGCTTATCCATTGTTCAAGAGCTAAGATGTTGTGAGATCTTTTTTTGGCCATTGCTGATTCTAACTGGGTGTTCCTCTAATCCGTCACTAATTTCCTCGCTGACGTCAAGCATCGCCGGCAAAAAGGTAAGGAGGCTTTGATGACATCCTCTTGTTTATTCCTGACGCGAAGGAAAGGAATAAGACGACTTTTGAGAATGAGGCCCTCACTGGGCCAGGATGAAATCTACTTTTTGTTTACCTGTGGTCGTAGCTGTTGTATGAAGGTCAGATAACTTAGATTCTTTCAGAGCTTCGACTTGGTCAGGGTATAGGTGAGTTTATTTTTATTTGGGTCTCCTTTGCATTCTCTTGTGTACTCTTTGGGAGCCTTGTGCTCGCTTTTCATCTATATATTGCTCTTTACCGATCAAAAAAAAAAAAAAAAAACATTTGTTAGTTTTTGATTAAAACCAAAACATGTGAACCATGTCCTGACTGGAAGGTTTCCACTCTTCCCTTAAAATCTTACCAAAGGCCAACCCCAAATTATTCCTCTCCGCTCGTTTGAGGTCCTTCTCTATACTCCTTCCCATAATTAACCTGGACGACTCTCCTCTACAAATTAATTTTTTCCAGCCCAAACACATCTGAAGCTACCTTCCAGGTAAAGCTTTGTTAAGCATTAAAAAACTTAAAATCAATGAACCAGTTTGTCTCTTGTTAGAGAAAAAGTGACTACAGAAAACCCCAAGTAACCCTAGAATCAGCCACAAGATTTCCAATTCAAAAGAGAGAAATTTTGACGAAATTACTCAAATAACCAGAGGTTAAAAAAGAATTTCTGATTTCAGTCACAATGCCACAGCATTGGATGGGGCTGCAATTTCTCTGTAGATTCCATTTATTCAGAACATATATATTTTAGACTTTAAACCTATTAGATTTTAAATTATCTTATATATTCTAGAAAAAAGTAACTGATAAAGCTAGTCAATGAAGAGGGTTCCTTCTGCCAAATAAATTATAATTATGAGTCTTTTTTTTTCACTTGGCGTTCTATTCAAAATTCAGTTCT